>NMUG010002741.1:0-15588 GCA_002855965.1 Monotropa hypopitys
TTTATTTATACAAGTTACTCTTCAATTCTAAACAAGTAAGAGTACAATTTTAAACTAGTTACAGTACAATTTTAAACTAGTTACACAAAGATCATTTTACACAGATCATTTTTATAATAAATTTTACTTCATTTTAATCTACATACAGATCATTATAACTAATATTAAAGAAAATATACCTTTGTTGCCATCTTTTGCTTAAGCATCAAGCATACATCCCTTGTGCCGTGCTTTTAAAAATATTCCATCAACAAACAACAAAGATCAACAGTAACCAAAACCGTATATAAAAGAATGAAATGCAACAAATAATCTCCTAAATATCTTCCCTTCTCGTCATACTCAATAGCACAAATACTACAAGGGTTTGAGCTGCGAACAACATCGGAATATCGCCTCAAATCATTAAAAGAATCTGAATAATTACCAAAAAATAGCCTTCGCCTTTTCAACTTCTAACCAAGCCTGATTGTAAGAAACAAGAACACCGTTATAATTTGTGAGTTGATGATAGACGTAATCTCAACAAAGCTGTACGACCATTATAATTTCACATCAAGAGAAATGAATTGTCCATGGATCTGGTTGCAATGGAAGCAAATTACTATGAACGTGGCGAGCGACTTGATGATGAGTGTAATCTATGTGACTTATTGTTTGACAACTCGCTAGAGCAAATTTGCATCAGACTACAAACCAAATTCAAAGCATATTCAACATATCTACAAAACACATAATCCAAAACCATTAAAATTCATGTTAAATTGCAACATAATTACATATGATAAAGTTTGAGATATTCACATTCATATTCATAATCATCAAATAGTACAATATATTTTTACATTTTAAAATCCAAAAATGGATTGTTACTTTATTTTAGTCACATTGATATTCATACATACTCATCTATAACCCGATTACATTCATATATCCAATTTTAACTTCAATTCAAAATTTAGAGTTTCAATTACATCGTCACTCACATTCATATTCATATACGACCTTAAATAAGTTACATCACAAACTAACTTTGTTTAACATAGGTCCATCAACTTTAGATATCAAATTCTAATTTCAATTCAAAATTTACACATTCAGTTACATCGTTACTCGTATATCGATGTATATCACTTAATACCTGGATGAATCTAATACTACTGTTGTCAACTCTTGCCGTTGACAAATCCTGTCGTCTAAAATCTTTGCATCGTCAACTCTTATCGTCGACGACTCCTCTGTCGTCCTCTCTTGCCGTCGAGGGATGGAAACGCTAATAAACGCAAAACTTCTTATATATAGGGAGTTAAACAACAAGGATAAAATAGTAATCTCACAATAAAGAACCTAATGAGGGATGAAAACTTATTACCCATATGCTACACAGAAATAAGTCTAAAAAACGGGACCGACCAAAAAATTTCTGAAAAACTTATTCTTTCGGTTCTGAAAAAGATAAAGGGAATGACACCTAAGATTTTTGCCGAGATTTTAATCAATGACTCAATTGAATTACTCTCGGCTCTTACTGTGATGATAAAAAATTATTAATAATGTTCAAATCAATAAAATATAGTATTCTGCAAAAAATTGGCTCAATCAAATATCATAAGTGCTTGATCCAGATACTTTTGTATAACACAAGTTCGATTTTCTGTGAAACTATTTGGATCAAGTTTACGTGGAATTATTTGGATCAAGTTTACGTAAAATTATTTGGATCAAATACTTAACAATATCTGGTTGAGTATAATTTTTATAAAATATTGTATTTTATTGATTTAAATATTACTAACGATCTGAATCATTATATTGGAACCCGAAAACAATTTGATTGAACTATTAATCAAAATCTTGAGCCATTAAGCGGCTCCCAAAAAATAAATAATGAAAAGCATACTAAAAACAATTGGGCCTTGGGCTTAAAATCAAGGAGAGAAGCTACCAACCATTGAAATCCCGCCTCTCTCTCTCTCTCTCCGTGACAATAATGGAAGAATCAAAAGCGGCAGCGTACTACGACGAGCTCACACGCAAAGGTGAAGGAGCCGCCAGATTCAAACAAGGCCTCGGTTTCTCTTCCACCGCTACCACCACCAGAGACTCCTTCGCCGTCCCAATTAGAGGCTCAGCGCTCCCGTCATCGTCTTCATCTCTCCTGAGCAGCTTCGTCAGGGCTTCCAGCCCAACCAAAGCTGCCGAGTTTGAAAAGCAAGCCCAACTCGAAACCATCCAAAACAAGCTCAAGAAGAAGCCACCACCAAACACATCCGAAAGAAGTGAACGATCATCTAGGGTTTTGAGAGATTCGCGTCGGTCTTTGAGTAGAGAGAGGGTTAAAGATCCGATTTCCAGGCTCCATACCCAAAGTCGAAGTCGAAGTCGAGATATATATATAGAGAGGTCTCGGAGGAGAAGCAGGTCTCGGAGTGTATCAGATGATGAAAGGAGGAGTAGAAGGGATCGGAGAGCGGAGAAGCATGGAAAGGATTGGAGTAAGGACAGACGTGTGGGTAAGGTTGGGAAGGAGAGGAATGGAACAATTGATTATGCGAAATTCATTGAAGGTTATGACAAAATGGTATGTGTTTATCTGACTTTTCTTTGTTCAATTGTTATTTTGCACCGTGCAATGTTTGTTTTGCAAACAGATAATTTGAGAACGGCAAACATTAATTGCTCTGCAGTGGTGCATCATTGACCGTGATGTCTATAAGAACTACTTTGAAGCATGTAATAATATTTTGAGTGGAAAGTCATGTGAGTTTTTGAACCATACTTGAGTACCTTTAATAGTGGGATTGATTGGTAGATATCATCGGATGAATAAAGTCCAATGGATCTCTAATGTTTGTTAACCATTAGCATTACGAAGGAGAAGTGCCGCGTGCACCCTTGGCCATTGTTTTCAAACTTAAGATTTGGTATAATTTTTCAATAGGTTAGTAAATGAGGTGAATCTATAATTTAAGGTGTTTTGCTGTAGTTGTAGTTCCCTCCTTTTTGGTTGTCCTTATACTTTAACCTAAGTTTTGCTTGATTATGGGAACGCGGAAGGAAAGTAGTGCTATATATTTGTGCCTTCGATACCTACATTTGTGAAATGTATCCATGGGAATCTAGTGTTCAGATAATAAAGTCAATAAAAAACAAATAATAACTGTGACTAGCTATCCTCAATAATAGATGTGTTGTGCCCCAATCTAACACCACCACACAAAACAGAAAAGAAAACAAGAACCGAGATACAAAGAGAGATATGTTTTATTTCAATCCGGAGGAAATCCGAGTTTTGTTACACACTCACTCTCAATCTCACTAATAAAACCTCACAAATCTCTCGTGTATCGCTCTCACAAACTTTGTCACGCTCCTCACAGTATCAACCTATACTGTCTGCCTCTCGTCTGCCTCTCTCTATTCTCCGTCGTACACAAAGAATAACATATATCCTTTTTGTACAAACTCGCGCAGGCCCTATCAAATTTCCGGAACCGCCTTAAATTTCGCTCGAGCGAAGGGTATTTCGCTCGAGCAAAAGGGTCAACTCGCTCGAGCGAAAAGCACCGCTCGACTCCAGAGACTTCACGCGAGACAAACTGCTTGAGCGGAGTGAACACGCTCAAGCAAAACTAGACTTGAGCGAAATAACAGCTTGAGCGAAACCTACACGGGGTAAAATCCCAACAATCAACCCCTCCAACCCGAGTGGGCAAAGTCTTCTACAACACCCCCATGTCGCCTTCTCCAATCAGCTATCTCTGGCAAGCGCCTGTGTCACTAACCAATCGAGCATCGTACACAAGAACGAAAGAGTGTATCATTGCAAAGCCAGACTCCGTAGCCAATCAGAAAATCCGAGTACCGCACTCCCTCAACTGAAATGCCTCTACTCGCACACCTCAAATTAGAGGCATCCGCGCTTTCCAACCAAAGTGCTCGCACCCCCTCAACCGGGTGCGTCCGAGACTCAATGGCTCGGCAACCTTGGTGATAGTGTCCCTCTCTCCGTGTCGACAACTCTGGAGAGAACACTACCATCAAACACATCAAGAGCAAAAGAAACTCTTTTTGTCTTTTCCGGGACCCTTCCTATCACGTCAGATCCCACAAGCCATATAGCCCACCAAATCTCTTCCCCAATAGTACTTCACGCTTTCCAACAGAAACCCGAAGTACTCCAGAATCAGCAGAAAAACTACATCCTCTCTCATCAAGCATCCCGAGAGATATCAAGTTCTTATTCGCTCCTGGCACGTGTCTTACTCCCGCTACTGTCACAATCTTTCCACTTGGCACTCGAAACTTCACTGTCCCCTTGCCAATAACCTGATTCGTTGAACTGTTGGCCATTTGGACAAGACCTCCATCGCATGCCTCGTATTCCCAAAACTGTGATCTATCCTTGCAAATATGATATGAGCACCCTGAATCTAGTACCCAATCCGATTTCCCTGCATCTGTAGCGTCTAACACTGCCAATGCCAAATCATCATCGGAGTCCTGAATAGCCACTCCTTCCTCCTTTGGAGAGCTTCTTTCTTTCTCCGCCTTAAACCTTGGACAATTCCGCTTTATATGCCCTTCTTCTTGGCAATAATAGCAAGTGAAAGTATGCCCCCTCGATTTGGAACGATTTCTGCCTTCTTTCCCTCTGCTTCCTTTTTCTTGGTTCCTGCCCCTGTTACAATCCGATATCAGTGCTCGTGTCTCGTCAGCCTGTTCAGTCCCCATCTCTTTCCTCCTTGCCTCCTTATTGAAGATAGCATCCATAACCATAACCATCGTCAATTTTCCTTCCGGCGCAGAGTTACTCAAGGAAATCACCAGCGTCTCCCAATTATCTAGTAGGAAACTGAGCAACAATAAAGCCTGCAACTCATCATCGAATTTTATCTCAACATTGGACAACTGATTAACCAAATTCTGGAACTCACTAGAATGTGCAGCAACCGAATCCCCAATCTTGAGCTTTAAATTCACAAGTCTCCTCATCAGTAGCGCTTTATTTCGGGATGTTTTCGACTGATACATCCCCTCCAATTTCGTCCACAAAGCGTAAGCATCTGTCTCCAGGGCTACATGTTGAATAACCTCCTGTCCAACACACCGACGAATCCGCAATCACTTTCCTATTCAGACTTTTCCAATCTTCAGTTTTCACATCTGTTGGCTTGACTCCTGTGCATTCCAAGGGATCATACAATTCCCTCAGAATAAGCATATCCTTCATCCGAGGCTTCCAGATCGCATAATTAGTCGCCGTCAATAGAGTCATCATATTCATGTTAACTTCCGACATCTCAACAAACAAGATAATCTCAAAACAATACCCTTAGAAACTCCCACAACTGATTTGATACTTCCGGAACGATTTAAAGCAGTCAAATCAAAACGTACCGTCAATATCCGTACCAAATCTCCGCCAATAGAGCCCGATAATAGATCCGGGATGTCGAACAGTGTTAGGAACGACCAAAGAACATCAGAGCAGACCGGATCCCGTTGCCGCACGTATACAGCACCACGCGAGTAGATCTCACTCGCGTACACGCGCAGCCTTCAACCGGTGTGTGAGACCTCCTCCGGTGACAAAAAAACCGACCACCCACTCACTGTGGTGATCGTCTTCGAGAATCGAACTTTTCCTTCTGATTTGGTGATCTCCGGTGCTTCAACCAAAGCTCTGATACCAATTTGTTGTGCCCCGATCTAACACCACCACACAAAACAGAAAAGAAAACAAGAACCGAGATACAAAGAGAGATAGGTTTTATTTCAATCCGGAGAAAATCCGAGTTTTGTTACACACTCACTCTCAATCTCACTAATAAAACCTCACAAATCTCTCGTGTATCGCTCTCACAAACTTTGTCACGCTCCTCACAGTATCAACCTATACTGTATGCCTCTCGTCTGCCTCTCTCTATTCTCCGTCGTACACAAAGAATAACATATATCCTTTTTGTACAAACTCGCGCAGGCCCTATTAAATTTCCGGAACCGCCTTAAATTTCGCTCTAGCGAAGGGCATTTCGCTCGAGCGAAAGGGGCAACTCGCTCGAGCGAAAGGGGCACCGCTCGACTCCAGAGACTTCACGCGAGACAAACTGCTTGAGCGGAGTGAACACGCTCAAGCGAAACTAGGCTTGAGCGAAATAACAGCTTGAGCGAAACCCACACGGGGTGGAATTCCAACAAGATGTTTCCCCCAAAGAAAGAAAACATGTGTTTGAATAACAAACAAGGCCAAATATTAATAGAAATGTTCCTCATCCCCATTATTACTACACTTTGGGAAGGTGAGAGACGGAACAAAAACGTGTTTCATATATCGATTATTGTTTCAGTTATCTTAATTACAATGTGATGTAGGACGGTCCAGGGTAACCCTAGCCCTACCAACGACCCTCAATTAAGCACATACAATCGAACACTTTGAAATTAGAATGAACAGTAACCAAGCATGAACATACAAATATGTTGATGACCATGTGTCTTAGGGTTTTTCAAAAGGTGATATAACTTGATCAATTTCAGTCCCTAATTGATTTCCTCAATCAAAGTAAGAAATTTCAGTCCAAGAGAAGTTATTCAAAGCCTTTAGAACTCAAGTCTAAGCATACATGTAACACACCCCTGTGTGTTTCCTAACTATTTATTCTTCTTCGTCGATCCTCTTCTTCTGCATTCTTCTTCTCTTCCTCTTTCTGCGTTTTCCTTCTTCTTCTCCTCTGTTCGTTTTTCTTCTTCTTTTTGTGTGTTTCTTCTTCTTATCCATTTTGCTTCTTCTATCTGTGTTCTTCTTCTTTTCTCTGCATCTGTTACTGTTTTCTGTTTTCAATTGTATAAAGCTGCAACTTTTTTTGTTCTTGTTTAATGCATCATCATGAAAATAAGTTATTAACAACTTGTAGACGATGTCGGAAAACAATACCAAAATATTGGACCCGGTTTGGAAGTATGTGGATCAAGTTGACCCACACAATGTTAGCAAGTTGAAGTGTAAGTTTTATAAAGATGTGAAAAATGGCGATGTCTTAAGAATGAAACAACACCTTGTCTTAGATGCCCACCCGAGGTTAGCGATGAGATAAGGCAGTACTTCTTGAAAAAAGAATGTAGCAAAGAATCAAGTTAATTCTATGCCAGACTTTGATGATGTGATGAATGATGAAGACTATGATCTCTACGATTTAGATGATGTTGAAGGACCTGATCTCGTGCTAAGAGTAAGAAACCTTCTTCTGCTCTTGGAAGCAATTCCTCAGCAACTATTCAGTCGAAGCTCAAGAAACCTAGGACCATAGGGCCTTTAGACTGTTACTCGCTCCTGATTCAGAGGTTGTGGTGGAAAATAGAAAAACCAAGGGCAAGCAGAGTCAAAAGACCAGAATTGATGAAAATGATCCGTATAGATAACAGTTGAGAGATCGTGCTCATCAAGCAATTGCAAGGTTTATATATGACGATGGGATACCTTTAAATATTGTGAATGTTGATAGTTTGGGGCCAATGATAGATGCTATTGGGCAATATGGTCCGGGTTAGACACCACCAACTTATCATCAGGTGCAAGATCTTCTTAAAAAGAGGTAGACCACATTAACAAATTGATGGATGACCAAAAACAAGATTGGAAAAATATGTGTGTACGCTAATGTGTGATGGGTGGATTGATAGGAAAAACAAAACATTGATTAATTCTTTGGTGAATTGTCCAAGAGTGACCATGTTTCTTGAATCCGTTGATGCATCTAGCTATGTGAAGGATGCAAACAAGATGTTTGAGTTTCTTGATGAGAAAGTGGAGGATATTAGCGAAGCTAACGTGGTTCAAGTGGTTATGGATAGTGCCGTGTCAAATGTGTTGGCATGTGAGAAGCTATAAGCATTAGATATAATTTCAATTGGTTATTTGGTTGTGTTATTTCAAGTTTGAACTATTGAAAATCACTAATTATTCTAGTTCTAACTTATGCCATTTAACAAGGAAGTTTTTGAGGTAAAGCGACCCCACTTGTTTTGTACTTTATGTGCTTCCCATTGCTTGGACTTGATGTTAGAAGATATTTTCAAGTTACCGAACTTTACGAAGACTTGGGAAAGAACAATCACTAGACACGGTTATATTTATAATCGTCCCTCTTTGTTGAATATGGTAAGACATTTTTCTCGGAGGAAGAATGTCGTTAAGCCGACAAAAACCCGATTTGCAACTTCTTTTCTGACTTTACAAAGGGTTCATCAACAAAAAGGGAACCTAAGGAAGGTGTTTACTTTAACGGGATGGACCAAGAGCAAATGTACAAAAGAGATGGCCAGAAAACGAGGTGAAAAAGTCATGTTGATGCCTTCATTTTGGAAGGATGTGCACCTTGCCCTCAAGTTTGCATTTTCACTTGTTCATGTACTTAGAAAGGTTGATGGAGAAGACAAGCATCCAATGGGATATATTTACGAGGCTATGGATTGGGCTAAAGAAGCTATTGCAAATTCCTTTCAGGGAGTTGAGGAGAAGTATGATGAGATCTTTATGATAATCGACAATAGGTGGAATGTCCAATTGCATCGGCCTTTGCATGCATCTGGTTTTTTACTTGAATCCTGAATTTTTTTACAAGGATCCAAATACTTGCCAAGTTGAAAGAAGTCATGATAGGCATATGTGCATGTATCGCAAAGTTCACCCCATTTTAAGATACACATGATACTATTTGTGCAAAGTTAGTGAAGTATGAGAAAATTGTAGGACTATTTAGTAACTGATGTAAACCGGGATGATGTTCAGTCTGAAGATTCTTTGGTAATCCGAGATGGTCCGGTTACGAAATTGCAACGACAAAAGATGCTGGATTCATACGTCCATTATGTTGGTCAAGTTAAGTTCGATCAATCACAAGAAAATGTCATTTACACTTTGTTAAGTGTATTTGAGCCGAATTGATGCTTGGATCGTTCTGGTGGGTATAGGGCGCATATTTTGGACCAGAATAAAGATAAATTTTTTTCTATATTTTATTAGTGTTATTGTTTAATAAAATAGCCAACTAATGTCCTTGATGGTGCTTAATGGCGATTTAAGTGGCATAGTAATGTTAAGGAGTTTCAAACCTTACAATTACTATCAAGAGTTACAATTCAGCCATTTAATGAGGATTTCTACATTTATGGAGATGAATCATGAGGCTAAGAGTTACTTGTGGGAAAGTAAAGGAGTGAGGAATTCAAACCTTACAATTACTATCAGGAGTTACAATTCTGCCATTTAATAAGGATTTCTACATTTATAGAGATGAATCATGAGGTTAAGAGTTACTTGTCGGAACGTAAAGGAGTGAGGAATGTACACCATATGTGGGGTGCACCTATGGGGAGATGAGTTAGGTTTTATTTTTAGTTATTAATTGTGGTGTAGAATTTTTATTTTTCTAAACAGCCTATATATAAGGCTAGTGAGTAACATTGTAAGGACACTTCTTGACAAAATCATAATCCAAAGTTTATATGAAAATTTATTTTATTCTTGTTTATTCTTGTGATTGGAGTAATCAAAAACATCTTGGCTTATCAGATCTTAAGCAAATCTGTGGTGCCTTTCTAAGTTCATAGATGTGATTCTTAAGAGTTTAGAAGAACAAGCTTGTAGTGTTCTTAGTTCATGATTTTGGGCAACTTTCGATTTGAATTCCTAGAGTTCTAGTTGGTAAAGCAACTTCGGGTTCTTGGATCATATCAATTGGTATCAGAGCAAGAGAGCTAAGTACACATATCATCTTCTTTGATTTTCATCCTTAAAGTAAAAAAACGATCTTCATCATTCTACAATATTTTACAACATTCATCCCATTCTCCAAAAAAAAAAATCAAACCCAATAATATTGCTTCGATTCACTCAAAACTGAAGCAATTAGCCCACCCTACACCAAAATTACCTAGATACTAAGATTGCAACACACACACACACAAATAGCAATCTTCCCCTTCCCACTTCTTGGCCTGAAATTCAGAGGGTCAATCAAGCATAGTGATCATTCTTGTGTTGTAGTTCTTTATTAAAAAAAGGGTCTAGAGTTTCATTTAGGATCTCGAAAGGATTGTCACCCTTGCTCAATTTCTGATTTGCTTTAAGATTATTTGATCTCTATCACAAGAAAGTGAGAGTAACACGAGTGAATTGCGAGGACATGACAGGTACATGAGGAGAATCAACAAGTCAAACACGAGATGTGAATTTGTGGATTACAACACAAGAAGGTTTCAATAGGCAAATGCAAGACAGTATTACTGAATTGAGGGAAATGATGCTAGGGGAACGTCAAGGGAACCCCAGAAGAGGTCGTGTAGGACGTGGTGGTCGTGGGATTGTTTATAACAATGCATTATATGAAGAGGATGATGAACACGACGTGGAACCTGAAGAGGATAACAACATGAAGAATGTTAAGATGACAATTCCTATGTTTGAAGGTAAACATCAGCCAGATTTGTATTTTGCTTGGGTGAGGAAGGCGGAGTAAATTTTTGCTTGCAACAATTATTCATCACTTAAAAAGATGAAACTTGCTACTTTGGAGTTTGAGGGGTATGCTGCCATATGGTAGGAACAACTCAAATTAAACCGAAGAAAACAAGGAGAAGATGAGGTTGCTAGTTGGACTGAATTAAAGACGAAGATGAAAAAACGGTTTGTGCCTGATTATTATTATTGGGAACAACATCGTAAGTTGCAAACTTTGAGACAAGGTGGAATGACGGTTGAAGAATATCACGAGGAGATGGAGTTGTGTATAATTCGGCGTGGAATTGAGGAGAGTGAAGAAGCCACAATGGCACGTTTTCTAGGTGGATTGAGGTATGCGATTGCACACCCGGTTGAGATGAAAGATTGTGTTTCGTTGGAGAATATGTTGCATTCAGCCATTTTAACTGAAAAACATCTTGGCAAACGCAACAACCTGGGAGGTAAATCTTCATCTTTTAACACGTCTAAATCAAAATTTGAAGGGTCTACATTCACGTCTAATGTGTCAAAAACAGCCCCTAATTTGTCTAATGAAAATTCAAAATTCAAAGACAAAGGCAAGGCTGTTGAGTCATCTAGCACGAGGGCACGTGATGTCAAATGTTGTAAGTGTCAAGGAGCTGGTCATTTTGCTAATCGATGTCCAAATAAAAGAGTCATGGTAGCCGTGGGTGATGTTATTGATAATGAGTACGAATCTGAATCTGAACAAGTTTCGAAGGAGGATGTGAGAGAGCAACTATGAAGCACGGACGCAGACACGGACACGGATACGGACACGGACACGGACACGGACACGGACACGGACACAAGATACAGATTTTTCCAAAAAACGGGGACATGGATACGGCGGGGACACAACACTTTTTTTTATAGTATGTATCACAAAGTAGAAAATATATCTCATGTTTATATTTTAACATGAGATATATCTCATGTTTATTGTTGCCGACTCCATGTAACAGGTGTTATTTGTGCTCTCCATGTAACAGGTGTTATTTATGCTCTGATGTGATTGCTTGTTTCAAAAGCACCTAGTATCTTCATCTCTGTGAAGTTTTAAGTTCTAAATGTCGGGATTTTTGGACAGGGATACAGTAGAGAAACAAGGATTTGATGCGATGTGATGCTTTTTCCCGTCTATATTTTAACAAAAGCTAAGACAACTTCAGTCTCAATTTTTTTAGAATAAAAAATATATCTCATAATTTCATGCCTTAACACGTTTGAGAAGAAACGTTTGTCAAGAAAATGAAGAATCAATGAGTTGTTTCCAGAAAATGGGATCTTATTCGCAACCAAGTTCCAAAAAACTACAGTCAAACAAGTTTGGGTGTGTTTCACAAACAGTGGCGAGTCGAGACTCAGAAGCAGCAAACAGGTCCTACCCAAAAGTGGGAAATAATTCTAACAAAATATAGCTCCATAAAATTGGATTATGAAATATACTCAAAACAGTTTGAATGCAGTACTCCCTCACCTCGAGACTCAGACGCAGCAAACTCGTAGTTTTAGAGAGGTAAAACTTCTCAATAAACTCGAATAGGAGCAAAAAACGCACACACAACTCATTGAAAGAGGCGAATCCACACATACACACACAGATGCGGGAGAGATGATAGATTATCGAGAGAGGCGTGCGAGAGAGGGAGAGGTCTGTCGAGAGATGTAGGGGCCTGTCGAGAGGGAGAGACGCATGGAGGGAGGGTTCTGAGAGATGAGGGTCTTCGATCAAGAGCGAGAGGCGTGCACGAGGGTTTCTGAGGGTGCATGAGGGTTTCTGAGGGTGCCGATCGGGTTTCTGAGGGATGTGAGGGTTGATTTTTGTTTTATTTTGTTTTATTTTGTTTTATGTAAATATATTATAATATATAACAATTATACCCAAAATTTATATGTTATTATAAAATTACCCCCGAAGTAATTTATAAAAATTTAGTTTTGGTCCCCGGCGTGTCCCCGACATGTTCCCAGCATGTCCCCGGCGTGTCCTGCTCTAAAAATACATAATAAATTATAGGACACGCCAAATGGCGTGTCCCATACGTATTTTGCCGTGTCCCCGACGTGCCTGACACGCATACGGGGACCCCAGAGGCGTGTCCGTGCTTCATAGGAGAGCATGAACCAATGGTGGGATCGGTTTTTGTGTCTAAAAAAGTCCTTAGTGCCACGGTTAAGGTGGAGAACAATTTGCAGCGGGAATATATTTTTCACAGACGATGTCTAGTCGGGGGAAAAATGTGTAATATTATTATTGACTCCGGGAGTTGTACACATGTGGTGAGTACGGAAGTTATTGAAAATTTGTCAATTCCCACATTTTTTCATCCAAAACCATATAAGTTGCAATGGCTGAATAACTGTGGTGGAATTCGAGTCACAATACAGGCCCCAATTGCATTTGATTTGGGTAAATTGCAAGACGAGGTTATATGTGACGTGGTGCCTATGCATGTTGCGCATATTTTATTAAGCAGACCATGGCAATACGATTGTCGTGCTATATATGACGGTTATTTGAATCGTTATACGGTGTCGAATAAGGGGAAAAGAATCACATTATTGTCTTTGTCACCACAAGAAGTCCATGATGATCAAGTGAGACTGAATTCAGCACGAGAGAAAAATAAAAATGAAAAAAAGGGAGTTATAAAAGTTGAAAAAATAAATGATGTTGTGACAGGAGAGAAAAAAATGAGAGGAAATTGTTGCTTTCCGAGGGAGAAAAAAAAAGTTGAAAATGAATCGATGAGTGAGGGTGTTTTAGTACCATTTGAGGGTGGAAAAGTTGAAAAAGAAAGTGTAAGTGAGGGTGTCATCCGTAGTGAGGGAAAAAAATAAAGGAAGGTAAAGTGAGCATGTGGTAGGTAATTTCTATGCTAAGGCAAGTGATGTGGTGAAAAGAATCGAACAAGTGAAGTTCGCATTACTTTTCTTTTTTAAAGAACATGCCCCATCCCCTGTTTTACTATCTATTTCTGAGTTGGCTAATTCTCTTCCGGGAGAAGTTATTATATTATTGTAGGAATTTGCAGATTTGTTTATGGAAGAGAAACAGAATGGTTTACCACCTCTACGTGGTATTGAGCACCATATTGATTTTGTGCCAAGATCTATCTTGCCAAACCGGCCAGCCTATAAGGCAAATTCGGAGGAGACGAAAGAAATTCAAAGACAGGTAGAAGATTTGTTGGCAAAAGGTAAAATTCAGGAGTCGACGAGTCCGTGCGCCGTTCCGGTAATTGTTGTACCTAAAAAGGATGGAACGTGGCGTATGTGTATAGATTGTCGTGCCATTAATCAAATAACAATTAAATATCGTTATCCTATTCCTAGGTTAGACGATATGTTGGATGAATTAAATGGTTCGAAAATATTTAAAAAAATTGATTTAAAAAGTGGATACTATCAAGTGAGGATTCATGAGGGTGACGAGTGGAAGACATCGTTTAAAACCAAGTTTGGTTTATACGAGTGGCTCGTTATGCCTTTTGGCTTGACAAACGCACCGAGCACTTTTATGCGTTTGATGAACGAAGTGTTGAGGGAATATATTGGTCATTTTGTTGTAGTATATTTTGACGATATTCTTATATATAGTTGTGGTATGCTAGATCATATGAACCATTTACGATCTGTTTTGCAAACTTTACGAGATGCACATTTATATGCTAATCTTAAAAAATGTACTTTTTGCATGGATAGAATCATTTTCCTTGGCTATGTTGTGACTCGTGAGTGAACAGGGCGTGGAGGTTGATCGAGAGAAAATAAAAGCAATTGAGGAATGGCCTGAGCCGACTAATGTATCGGAGATTCGAAGTTTTCATGACTTGGCTTCATTTTATCGGAGATTTGTGAAGGATTTCAGCACTATAGCGGCACCACTCAACGAGTTGGTGAAGAAGAATGTTCAATTTCAGTGGGGGCCGAAACAAAGGGAGTCTTTTGAACTTCTTAAATCTAAATTAATTTCTGCACCTATTTTAGCATTACCTGATTTTAATAAAATGTTTGAGTTGGAATATGATGCTTCGGGTGTGGGTGTTGGAGGAGTTTTAATACAAGAAAGTAAACCTATTGCATATTTTTCTGAAAAATTAAAAGGAACACAATTGAATTATGCAATTTATGATAAGGAGATGTATGCTTTGGATAGGTCACTTCAGATTTGGCAACACTACCTTAGACCGAGGGAATTTATTATTCACACTGATCACAAGTCCCTTAAGTATTTGAAAGGTCAAGGTAAATTAATTAGAGGCATATAAGGTAGGTGGAATTGAGTGCGATCATACCAGCACTAGTGCACCAGATCCTATCAGAACTCTGCAGTTAAGCGTGCTTGGGTGAGAGTAGTATTGGGATGGGTGACCCCTTGGGAAGTCCTCGTGTTGCACCCCCTTTTTTTTTAAAAAAAGGTGGGTGGAATTCATAGAGTCATTTCCCTATGTCATTAAATATAAACAAGGCAAGACAAATGTGGTACCTGATGCATTGTCTAGACGTCATTCCTTGATTACGATGCTACAGACTCGGATGTTGGGTTTTGAATTTATAAAAGATTTATATGTTAATGACATTGATTTTGCTGAATTGTATGCTTCTTGTGATTCCATACGTGATGGGCATTTTAATAAGCACGAGGGATTTTTATTTCGTGACGATAAATTATGTATACCTCGTTGTTCTATGCGAGAGTTATTGGTGAGAGAAACACACGGGGGTGGATTAATGGGACATTTTGGCATTAGTAAATTTTTGGATATGTTAAAGTCTCATTTTTATTGGCAACGTATGAAATCTGATGTGGTGAGAGTGTGTGATTCATGTGTGATGTGTAAACAAGCAAAAGCAAAATTAAATCCTCATGGCTTGTATACACCACTTCCCATTCCTACTACCCCCTTGACCGATATTTCTATGGACTTTGTCTTAGGCTACGAAGCACGGGTACTCCGAAAACGGTGCCGTACGAGTACCGGGTACTCCGCACGGCAATGGGTACAACAACGGGTACAACAACGGGTACGGCTGGAAAGTACCCGGTACGGCAAAAA
>NMUG010002742.1:0-15587 GCA_002855965.1 Monotropa hypopitys
AGTATAGGTGAGTTTTGTATGTTTTCTAGTCGAATCGAAGGAGACGAATTCTTCACTATAGGCAACGAGTTTGCCTTCGAAGGACGAGTTCCCAAACCCCAAGGGTAACAAGCTCACCAATATCCTTCCACTATGAATACCAAAGGGGGAGGCATGAACCTCTAGCCGAGTGTGACGACATCGTACATTTCCACAATCTATACCTCTTCTAGGCATATCATCAAACACATAATATGAGTATGGCACAAGGGTGCCCAAGAACCACAAATCCTCAAATCGTGCTTACCAAGCAACCAACATACCCCACCACACATCTATCATGACCGATACAAGGTCACGAGAGCATAACGCATCCTCAAATCTATCAATTCGCTCACTAATACCTCTATAAGGTTGCGAGGGCATTCAATCAACCCTAGACTATCGACATCTTACAATTTACCCAAGTATGTCCACATCTTACGAACGATCGAATTACCGAGCACTTGACCCAATTTCCACGTTCTCGCATTCTAATCCTACCAAGGACAATCAATCGAATGTGAATGCGAATCAATTCCACCATTTTCTTCCAAAAATGTTCATTAATTCAAAACTTGGGCTTTTTTATCAAAATCGTTCGAGTCTTGGTTTATACAAAACTTTAGTGAGCTACATGCTTGCTAATGCACGAGATAGTAACGTTTTTACCTCAAGGCTCGCCAACGACCAAAATCCTAGCCGCGCCAAACTCCGATGTTCGCGAACCTATGTACGTCAATGGATAGAGGACAACGTTAGGAACAACGTTTCTAAAGGCGAAAACACAAGACAACCACTTTAGAAATTAGGGCTTATCCGAAATTTTGGAGAATCGATTCGATATGTACGTTGCCGGATAGATCTCGTCGAGGGGAACGAGCTTTCTTCTTCGCGAAACTTGATTCGGAGCCCGGATGGCCTTCAAATCCAAGCTTTTGGCTTGGCCTCCAATGGAGGTTCAAGAGAGAGAGAAGAGAGAGGGGAGAGCTTTTGAGAGGGTGAGAGATAGGGTTTGATGAGAAATCTCGAAATATAAGAGCCTTATATAACCCCACTAGCTAAAAGACTGAAATACCCTTCATTTAACACGTTTTCTAACATTTCAGTCGACCATCGTCCGGACGAAAGTGTGGCGTCGTCCAGACGACACCACCAGAACTAAACTAGAAAACCCTATAGGAACCATAGTCCGGACGACCAAGGGGTATGGTCCGGACGAAGCTCATCGTCCGGACGAGGAAAGGGATGGTCCGGACGAAACTCACCTGAACCAAAATTCTTCTTCCTGCCAGTGTCGTCCGGACGAGCCAAGGGTATGGTCCGGACGACCAACCCAGAATTTTTCCAAAAAGTTTCCAAAATGATCCCGGCTCGCCTCAATGCTTCTCCGAACACCTTTCCAATGTCTCACGCATCAAAATAAATGTCTAAGGCTCTCCTACGGCCCTCCTCACTCGTCCAATCGATAGCAAAAGGATTTTAAATGAACAACGATGGGCTACATAACGGATATTTGATTTATCAAACTCTAAGATAATTGTATTAAAATACGGGGTGTGACACTGAGGGTTATTAAGACGGAAAAATGTGTAGTAGTTGTTTCAGACATTTTTTTTGAAATTCATAAAGTATAAGAGATATAATGTTAGGGAAAAACCAAGTGTTTGGGTTGAAATTTATAAAATTAATACCGGTTATCGATAATAAGGATTTGCGGGTTATCGATAACCCAGGCTTGAAATTTGCAGTACAAAATCCCAAGGGTTTGGTTATCGATAACCTAGGTGAGTGGGTTATCGATAACCCGAAATTTTGGCTGCCATAGGAAAAACCCGAGGATCAAGTTATCGATAACGTACTTGGTGGTGTTATCGATAACCGGGAAAATATTTTGGCCCAGTCTAGAATCAGCGCATTGGGTTATCGATAATCACCATTTTTTGGTTATCGATAACCTTGTATCGGGGATTAAAATTTCGGAATAGTTTTTTAGGCACAATTAGGGGATTTTAAGCCTAATCTAGTTTATATACACCCTAATGCGTATTAGGACTACACATTACTGCATAGCCTCCATTCTCTAATCCTCAAAGCTTGAGAGAAACCTAGAGGGAGATAGAGAGAGAGAAATCTATTTTTTGAAGATCAAAACTTGAAGATCTTGGAGATTTTTGGAGAGTTCTCCCTTGTACAAGCCCTTGATTGTGTAAGTAACTTAAGAACTCTAATTTTCCTGATATTATATTAATTTTTACTTCATTGTTATATGGAATCCTTTGAGGTTATGGACATGGATTCATGTATATGTGCTTAGAGATAAAGATTAAGGGGTGGAACACATAAATCATCATGTTTTCCATATATTTTTAAGGGCATGTTGATGAATGGAATCATTAGAATTAATTGGTGTTTGCTCTTATGTATGTGTTTAGTTTTGTATATTGGTTCATGAATCCTATAATAATTTTATTGGATTGTGAATACATGACCGAATCCGAGCAATTGTGGAACCACCAGAAAGTAAATGGAAAATCACTCAATTTCTAAGTGGCTTCGGTGAGTGTATAGATTAAGTCTTTCATTAGTACGATGCAATGTTTTGAGTAAATCGATATTGTTGTTGATGGAAACTAAATTGGCCTCTCGGCTATTGTTATCAAAAAATGAAAAATAATTTTGGCGGTGGATGGCCGGAGAACATCCATAATATATATCTTGGTAGGGGGACGTCCAGGGCTCATTAAATGAGTTTGTACATTGTTTTTATATTGGAGTTGGATAGCTGGAGAATATCTACAAAAACACTGTTTTGGCCGTGGATGACCGGAGAACATCCACAAAGATTTTATTGGCAATGGTAGCCGGAGAATACCGAGGTTTTGAAAAGAAAGAGGTTTTTGAGGAAAGAGAAAAATATCAACTCTGTAGCTTTAAAGTGCTTTTCTTTAATTACTTCGGAATATGAATTTCTATAATTCACACTCTGTTTCTTTATTTTGCTTGGAAATCAGGTAGCAGGGTAGAGGTTCACTACGAGGCATTTAAAGAGGTGAAAGCTTGTCTTGGAGACTTGATTCTTGAGGGGAGAAAGGGCAGCATTGATAGTCATTCATGTCTTTCATTTGTTATGTCGCATAATAGTTTTGGAATTAATTCATATTTCGGTTAAGGGCATTGACTATTCCTTATGACTTCAAGTTTATGGTTTTGTGTTCTTAGTCATTTGGCTGGATATCTATTCGAGATTTATCTACTTGCAGTTTATGTCATGACTAAAGAAATAATGTTCTATGTATTGAGATGGATCATTGATTACTGTGCATACTGTTTCGGGTGCTGCCCCCATTCAAGGCACTACCCTCAAACTCTTGTCGCTGGGGCGTTGCCCCTCAAACCCCCGCCAATGGGGACACAGACCCCCTTGGAACCCCCCTCAGGGGGCAAGCCCCCTAGGACCCCCAGGGTACATTGGTTCAAAGCGGTTGATAGACTATTCTTGTCCAAATTTTACATTGTTAGACTATGTTGTGATTTGTCTATGTTTGGATATAATCTGTTATTGATTATTGTTGGGTTCTTATTTTTTTCAGTAAAAAATATCGACTGGAAATGAAACTCAAGCTGGAAATGGGAATGGAACCCCTCCGTGGTGACTAATTTTCCATTCAGTCACATTGACAAACCTGAGAAGTTCAAGGGTGTTGACTTCAAGCCGTGGCAGAAAAAGATGTACTTCTATCTCACAACCTTGAATCTTGCAAGGTTCCTGTCAGAAGATGCCCCTATTATTGCTGAAAATAATACTGACAAGGATGCTCGGGTTTCTTTAGCTGTATGGAAACATTCCAACTTCTTGTGTCGGAACTATGTTCTCAACAGCTTAGATATGATGCTTTACAAAGTCTATTGCGAGGCAAAAGATGGTCAGGGAACTCTGGGAATCCCTTGAAAATAAATACAAGATTGAGGGGACTGGAATAAAAAAATTTGTTGTGAGTAGACTTTATGACTAAAAGATGGTGAACACAAAGACTGTGAGCGGTCAAGTCCAAGATGTTCAGGTACTTCTGAATGAAATCCAGGCTGAAGGTATGGTCTTGAGTGAATCCTTTCAGGTGACTACAATGATTCACAAATTGCCTCCATCTTGAAATAGTTTGCAGATGTATCTTATGTTCAAGAATAAGGAGATGACCTTGGAGATGCTGATCACCATACTCCAAATTGAGGAACAGAATCAGAGAATGGGTAAGATGGTGCACTCATTCTTTGTACCTAAAGCAAATGTTGTTGAACAAGGCCAAGGCGCTGGTAGGCAAAGATAACAAGTTGAGACCTAAGGAAGGTGTTGGTAAGAAATAGAGTAGACAATTTCAAGGTCGCTGCTTCAACTATGATAAGGTTGGACATCGCTCCGCTAATTGCCGCAAACCACGCAGGCAATAGAACCAACATCAAAATGTTCAACTGATGGAAGGTGTAGAAGACATTAACTTATATGCTATGGTGTCTGAGGTGAACCTGGTTGGTTCTAATCCTCGAGAATGGTGGGTGAATACTGGAGCTACTCGCCACGTCTGCTCAGATAGGCAGATGTTCAGATCTTTTGAGGTTGTGCGTAATGGTGAGAAGCTCTATTTGGGCAATTCAGCTACTTCTAACATAGATGGACAAGGCAAGGTTGTGATGAAAATGACTTTAGGCAGAGAGATGACTCTCAACAATGTCCTATATGTACCGGAGATACAGAAGAATCTAATTTATGGGTCTTTGCTTTCAAAGCATGGCTTCCGTATGGTTATTGAGTTAAACAAGATTGTTCTCACCAAGGCTGGAATATTTGTAGGGAAGGGTTATATGTCTAATGGGTTGTTCAAACTCAATGTAATGACTATGTATCCAGGCTCTGGTAGCATGAATGAAATGAAATCCCCTTCTACTTACTTTCTTGAGTCTTCCAATTTATGACATGGTAGACTAGGTCATGTTAATTTTGACATCTTGTGTAGGTTAATTAACTTGGACCACATTCCCGTATTCCACATGGATAAAAGTTACAAATGTGAAACTTGTGTGGAAGCTAAGATGATGAGATCTTATTTCAAGACGTTGGAAAGAAGCACTGAACCTTTGGGTTTGGTCCATACGGATGCATGCGATCTGAAATTTGTACAAACTAGAGGAGGCAACAAGTATTTTATTACTTTCATTGATGATTGCACGAAATACTGCTAAGCAAAGATAAAGCCATGGAGAAGTTTGTTCATTACAAGAATGATGTCAAAAATTAGCTTGACAGAAAGATCAAGATGTTGCGCAGTGATTGTGGTGGAGAATATAAAGTACCAATTAGTGACTTTTGTGCTCAACGTGGTATCATACACCAAACCACTGCACTTTATTTGCCTCAGTCAAATGGTATTGCTGAGCGAAAGAATCAGACATTGAAGGAGATGATGAACTCAATGCTGATTAGTTTTGGACTACCACAAAATATGTGGGGAGAAGCTATCCTATCAACAAATTATATCCTCAACAAAGTTTCTCGAAAGAAACTTGACAAAACTTCGTATGGACTTTAGAATGGTCGAAAACCTTCCTATAAGTACTTACGAATGTAGGGGTGCCTTGCTAAGGTTGCAGTACCTATACCTAAGAAGGTCAAGATATGACTGAAACCCGTAGACTGTGTGTTCATTGGTTATGCACACAATAGCAGTGCATATCGATTCTTGGTGCATGAATCTGAGATACCAGATATACACAAGAATACGATAATAGAATCGAGGAATGCAACGTTTTTTGAACATGTATTTCCTTGTAGATCCATCGGAGAATTGAGTTCGGTTAAGTGTACTCTAGAGACTGTTGATGAAATCTGTCCAGACCAAAAAGAAGATCTTAAGCCTAGACGTAGTAAAAAGGCAAGAACCTCAACTTCTTTTGGTCCAGATTTTCTAACATATATGTTGGGAAGTGAACCTAGGAACTTCAAGGAAGCTATAAGCTCTCCAGAAAGACTTATGTGGAAAGAGAATCAAGAGTGAAATTGATTCCATTTTGCAGAATCATACATGGGAACTGGTGGATTTTCCTCCAGGTTGTAAGCCTCTTGACTGTAAATGGATCTTTAAAAGAAAGATGAATGTAGATGGATCAATAGATAAGTATAAGACTAGACTTGTTATCAAAGGATACAAGCAGAAAGAAGGTCTTGATTACTTTGATACATATTCTCCTATTATGAGAATAACATCTATCCAAATGGTAATTCCAATAGCTACTCTATGCAATTTGGAAATTCATCAGATGGATGTAAAGACAACTTTCCTTAATAGTGATCTGAATGAAGAGATCTATATGGAACAACCTGAGGGGTTTCCTGCTCCTAATTAGGAAAGGAAAGTCTGTAGACTAGTCAAATCGTTGTATGGTCTGAAACAAGCACTGAAACAATGGCATGAAAAGTTTGATAATACTATGTTGTCAAGTGGATTTAGAATCAACGAATGTGACAAGTGTATTTACGTGAAAGACACAGCTGAAAACTATGTGATTATCACGCCCCGGATTTTCAAACCATTTTTTGAAATGGATTATAACTAGAAAATAACTAAAACACAACCCAACCAACCTCAATCCAATCCATATAAAACATCCAGGCATGAGATAAAATAAAGTGCAGAAATAGGAATACAACTACTTATTACATTAAAAGGCTTCTTTAAATTACAAGGTACAAAGATGGCACAAACGCCATTTCGTTTACAAAATAACAAAAGGTGTACAAGCTCCAAGTGCCTAAATAAAATACCCAAAAAGGGGCTTCTTCTTCAAACCAAGTGTGAAAGTACTCCAAAGAAGTGGGTCCTTAAAAAAGAGGATTAAACCTATAAAAGAAGAGGGTGTTACGCCAAGTAGAGAAAATCTATGTTCTACCATGGCTAAGCTTGCCGTGGACTCGTGTGTACTTGTCTTGCATGCAATATATGATCAAACAATGAAAGTATGCATGACAATGATCCTCGCTTTACGAGTGACATGCTACAACCCCATACCCTACCATATAAGGATGTACTCATTTGATTCCATGTAACGTATGCCATGCACATTGAATTGATTCCTTTGTTGCCATGATTAGGGTTATTCCATTATATTTTCTTCAATGCCATTTTCATATGAATGAACCCATAAACCCCATCATAAGTCCATTTCTGGTTCATCCTACATATGTCATACTATGAGTCTGGGAATCCCATCATAAGTCCATTCCCAACTACATCCTAATATCTCATACTATAGATAAATCCAGGAATCTCATCATAAATCCATTGTAACGACTTGGATTTCCAAAGTCTTTTAAATTCAATTCTTTGGCTTTGAAATATATCTCGGGGAGCTTTAAATTGATTTCGACCTCTTGGTCTTGAAATTCTTTTCTCGGCATATGATGTGAACGATAATGAGGTGTTTTGGTAGGTCCTTGAATTGTTGGTTTGATCATTATTGATGTTCGTGGCTTTGCGGAAGGCCACGACGTGGCCTTAGGATGCTTTGGAAATGTCCGGGGTTGCGTCAGGAAGGTTTGGGAATAGTTCGAAGTTGTTTCGGGCCATTTCTGGGAGTCTCGTCCGGACGATAGGTTGGTCCCATCCGGACGAAGGTAGCAGGAAGTGGGATTGTGCTCCAGGAGGCTTCGTCCGGACCGGGGTGGTGTCCATCCAGACGGCGAGGGTTCCTCGTCCGGACGACGTGCGCGGAAACAGAATGTTAAATTATGGGTTCTCTTTTATTTGGGGCCCAAAACATTTCCTCTCTCCCTCTATTCCAAAAATCCTCTCCCCTCTGTCCTAAAACCCTTATTTCTTCCTCCTTCTCTCTTGATTTCTTGAAGATCCAAGAAGATTCGGAGATTTTCCTCTTCACAAACGTTGATGAGTGCTTGACGATCTACACGTGGACGGGCTTGGATTATGGCGACGTTGAGAGCGTTTCTCCAGCAACCTCCGAGCTCTGGTGACTTTTCCGGTGGGTAAACTTCTCTCTACTATCTAGCGTGTGTGTGTACATAGATTTCATTCTTGTACTCATTGAGCATCAAATCCGATTTTATGACCTAGTGTTAGTCTAGGTTCATAACCTATGCTTTGGGAGGTGATTGAGGATTAAGTAAAGAGATTGTTGAGGTAATGGGTATCTCTAGAGACTTACCCTCACCACGTATTCGATGAAATCCTCGTAAAAATCCTAGATTGGGTTTTGGATGAATATTGAGGTTTGGGTTTGGAGTAGAGATGTCTTGTGGGATCAATGTACGCCCTTGGTTAGGTACGAGTGCGACTTATTCGGTGAGAGTCCCGTGAAGACCATAATTTATATTTGGGACCAATCGTAAGGTTAAAATTGCCGTAGGACTTGTATGTGAAACAATTGGGTGCGTTGAGTCTTTAGAATCATATTAAGTCCCCTAATACCTATAGGACACTGTGTGTTTGATGAAATTACTAAGTGGGTGTTGAAATAGGATTTGGATGTCTAAGTCCCCTTCCCTCCATACCTTGGTGAACTTGGGCCTTCCTTAGTCCCGTTATGATAGAGTGTCGGTTTTGGACATTTGATCGATGTTGTTTTGTCATGTTGATTGTCTTCTTTGGGTTGGCCAAGGTTGAGCTAGTAATTGGAGAAATTAAGTAAGTGGTTCAATATGCCAATGAACATCAAATACAAAGGATGTGCCCCACGAGGGCTACTCGTACGTAATCTTAAATCTATCACTCGCGAATTGTCTAAGGCAATGGAATATGACAGACTAGCTTGGCTAGGGAAACATGAATCATATGGTGTTGGTTTCAGCTAGAAAGTAACACGTGGAATCATAGGGTGACGGTTGCCCTCCCAAATGATTTGGGGAAATCGGAACATATTTTATACGGGAATGTACTTGTGATGGGATTCCCGGGATGGTCGCTCCATCCACGACATTGTGCACAATGGGGGTGACGTTAACCTTCCCAACGATCTTTGGGAATGACGGACAAGAAGGATGGCGGGATAACCTGGAATGTACTTGGCTAGGGATTCCATGGTTAATTTCCTCGTATGAGAAAGTTAGAATAACCCAGAATGTACTTGGCGAGAGATTCCGTTGTTTATCCATGTTAAAAAAAAGGTATGAACTTAATAATGTGAACGAGTAATGTGACGAAAATGGTAGGATACCCAAAATATACTTGGCGAGGGATTCCGTGGTTTATTCATATTCATGAAATCAATGAAATAGAGAGTTAGAAAGGAAAGAAAGGAATACCTCAAATATCCGAAGTTACCTATGAATCCAATACATAACGATAACGATAGATAGTGAAGTTCGTGAGCTAAAATTAGTAATAAATATCTCGATAGCACTTTCGTTTGGATCCTTGGTAGATCTTTAGGGTTGCCTTACCCTAGTAGAGAGCTTGGTTGAGTTGTCTTATAGTTTGTGTTGGTTGGACCTAGGATGCCTGTGTTGGCTGATTTCTGCAAGAGACTTCCTTTGCTACTGATATCCGGACGCTGGCTGTCGGTGAATGGTCCAAGGAATTGAGTGGTCCCTGCACAAAACGAAAGGAGTCCCCCTGCTTGGCTCCTGCAACAAAAGGGTTAGTGCCCGCCGGTCGGTCATGACCAACGGGGCCTCCGATGCTTAAGTTAGTCTCTTTTCGAGAAGGAAAGGACGAAAGCAAGTGTGGTGAGGCCGAAGGGTAGCTGTCGGAGAGCTCATCCCGTGAACAGTACCCCTGGGGGGTATTTATAGGGGAATGCTGGCTTGGGGCTCAAGAATGGCGCATGGGCCGCGCATTATGGGCTCTGAAGTGGGTCGAAACGACTGGTGGGTCGGGTCAGTTGTACGGATGGGAGATCTGCGAGCGGGCGCATGAATCGTCCTGTGTTTTTAGGTGCTGCCAGAGCATTGGCCCTCCGGTAAAGAATCGGTCGGCCTAGGAGCGGGTTCCTATGCCACAAGGATGGTGGTGGTGCTCGGCCGACTGGTATGGTGACCGGAGGTTGACAGTTGGTGACATGGAGGATACTCTGGTTACCCTGTGTTGTAGAGGCTGGTCTTTACTGAACTGTTTCTTGCCGAAGGCCCATTTTACCGACGAGTTGGGAATGCCGAAGGACCCTCAGGGCCTAAGGGTACATCCGGCGCTTAATAACGAGGTCGATCCCTTGGGGCATAGATCCGGCCACCACAATAGCCCCTCAATCTTTCCCAAATTTGTTGGAAAAGATTGATCCTGGTATGCCATACGCTTTGCTTCGGGGGAACGGTCTCGTCAAAGCTCACTCTGACGTCACCTGACAATTGTCAGTGCAATAATTGAAATGCGGACGTCAGTGACCGCCACATGTCATGCCCTGATTCGTTGGTCAAACGGGCTACCTCGATACTAGTGAAATAAAAATTAATGATGATAGATGTGCTTCGTACATGGGATTGCCTATAAATAGGCTTGAGCTTTGAGACCTTCAGAACTTACTTTGCATTCTGGGACCTTCCGGAGAGCTCCATATCTTTCGGCAACTTCACTCCCTTGATCGTCATGGAGCAGGTAATTGATTTAGTTTCTTTGTCTCATTCTGATCTTGATCCCTCATTTCAACCAACTCTGGGAGAGTTGACTCCGGAGGTTATGGAAGTCGGGTCGGAGGTTACATACTCAGAAGATTATGTGACGGTCCCATTAATGTACGTGACCAAAGGTTAGTTGAAGATCCCGTTTACCCCCCTTTCTTCGGGGATTCCTGTCTGAGTTCCACCTTGCACCAAACCAACTTTCAGTGAACGGCTACCGGACCATAGGCTGCATGGTAGGAGCGAATTCAATAGGCAACGGCCACTGTGGATTTTCAATGGTGGGAAGATTGAGCAAAGTACGAATAGCAGTAGACGAGAATGTGACACACACACCTCGAAGCACAAAAGAAAAGGACTGATTATCCGTATTCACAGAACCCTTGTTAGCCAAAAATTCAGCGACTAAGATCGGAAGGCCATATTCATGGCCGGAGCATGCACCGAGCCAGTCTCGAAGAGCAAGTTGATCGGAGAGACCAGCCGAGGCAAACTCGGAAACAACAATGTTGCGCTCAACCAATTTTAGACCTTTGCGCATGAACAGTTCGTACATCTCCTTTGCTTAAGGAGACGAAAAGGATTGAAATCAGAGACATGTATCCGATGGTCGTTTCCAACCATGTGGATTCGGTGAATAACCCGACATTGTATATCAATCCTAGATTAAATGATCCTACAAGGATTTGAAGAAAACTTACCAAAATAGGATCTGATGAAAAAATCTTTGAGAGCAAACCATTTTAGAGAGAGAGAAATGTGAGTGCAAATGGCAGAAGAAAAATTGCACGGAGCCCTTTATATCACCAGGTGTTGCATGGCGCCGTGGTGCTAGCGGCGCGCGTGTCAGCGCTGAGCGGTGCCGTGTCGGCGCCATGGCGCTCTTGAGGAGCTATCGACTCACGAGGCTCAGTTTTTGCACATGAAATTTTGTGCGAGAAGAACTTAAGTAATAAGGACACTATCCAATCCTAATAGCAAAACAAATCTAAGGAAAAGCCAAAATACTTAACAAAAAAAAACACAAAAAAATATACCTCTTCTCCAGTCTTTTTAGGATCAGTGTGAGCAAGTCGAACAATCGACTTGTCAGTGACTATGTCCATCAAAGAAATTAGAAGACCAATATCGCACTAATTACTTAAACACAAAAATAAAATACAAAAAATAGGATATATAAAAAAAATCAAACATTAGGCTCAATGGAGATCAAGCCGATGGACTTTCTAAGATCCTCGAATCGAAGTGCATCAAGGGGTTTTGTCAAAATGTCAACCTTTTAGTCAAGTGTAAGAATGAACTCAAGAGGGATTATGCCATCTTCGACAAAATCACGAATGAAATGGTGACGAATATCAATGTTTGGTTCGAGAATGTTGAACCGGATTTTTAGAAATATTGATGGCACTTGTATTATCGCAAAACACAGTCATTACATTTTGAGACAGGCCATAATCGGCAAGCATTTATCGCATCCACAATAATTGAGTGCAACAATTACCTGTGGCAATATACTCGGCCTCTGTAGTAGATAAGGACACGCAATTCTGTTTCTTGCTATACCATGACACGAGACAATTTCCTAGGTAAAAATAACCCCCTGATGTACTCTTCCTATCATCAATACACCCGGCCCAATCGACATCCGAGAAAGAAGCTAAATCAACAAGTGTGCCTCAAGGATAGAACAAACCTAAAGAAACAGTCCTTTTAACATATTGGATAATTCGTTTGACAGCTGAGACATGTGATTCTTTAGGATCCGATTGATATCTAGCACGTACTCCAACACTATATTCAATATCAGGACGACTCAAAGTGAGATAAAGAAGACTACCTATCATACTACGGTAATAGGTAGGATCGACACTTACTCCTTCCAAGTCACAAGATAGTTTGACCGTAGTAGCCATTGGAGTACGAGTAGCTTTGGCATCATCCAACCTAATTTTTTTCACTAATTCACGAGCATATGTGGATTGAGAAAGAAAAATACCATCATCTCCTTACCTCACTTGGAAACCTAAAAAATATGTCAACTCTCCCATAAAACTCATTTGAAATTCACGAGCCATTTGAACACCAAATTGCCGGGAATGTGACTCACAAGTAGAACCGAACACAGTGTCATCCACATAGATTTGTGCTATCAAAATATCACTCTCAATTTTTCTAAGAAATAGAGTTCGGTCTACTCTCCCTCGAACAAAGCCGGTATTCAAAAAATGGTCATTTAAACGATCATACCATGTTTGAGGGGCTTGTTTTGGGTCATACAATACTTTTCGAAGACGATACACATGATTGGGAAATTGAGGGTCTATGAATCCCTTCGGTTGCTCAACATAAGCCTCTTCTTGAAGATCGCCATTTAAAAATGCACTTTTGACATCCATTTGAAAAAGTTTAAACCCAAAATGTGCGTCAATCCCAAACAACAACCGGATGGACTCAAGTCTAGCCACCGGAGCGAAAGTTTCATCGTAGTCTATCCCTTCGATTTGTGTATATCCTTGAGCAACAAGACGAGCTTTGTTTCTTACAACAATCCCATCGGCCTTCTTTTTATTTTTATTAATCCATTTCGTGTCGATGACATTGATGTGAGACGGACGTGGGACAAGATACCACACATCATTTCGTGTAAATTGTTGCAACTCGTATTGCATGGCGTCTATCCAGTACTCATCGGATAAAGCTTCTTCCACCTTTTTAGGCTCAAAAAAAGAAGTGTAGCACACAAAATTAATATTGTTTTATCGTTTACTTCGAGTTCGAACACCTTCATTTATGCCACCTATGACTTGATCTACGGGATGGTACAACTTCACTCTCGAAGAAGGTTCTCTAGTGGCACGATTTACATCATGATTTCCCAATTCGGGGTCTACTTCTGATTCACCATCGCATGATTTTACTTCTAATGTTTCCTCATGGTCTAGAGAATCTCCCTCTAAAACAGTGATGGGAACTTCATTTAACGGAGTTGTCGTAAACTCCCCCTCAACATAATCTCCACTAGATGAGCTATCCTAAAAAATATTCCAATTTTTAACATCCTCAAAATTTTCTAGCGCCGATTCATCAAGAATGGAATCATCCACCACTACATTAGCAGACTCGACCAAAGTAGAAGTCCTGAGGTTGTAAACTCTATATGCTCTACTAGTAGTGGAATACCCAAGAAAAATTCCCTCATCACTCTTGCTATCAAAATTTTCAAGAGACTCACCATCTCTCAAAATATAATACTTGCACCAAAAATTTTTGAACTATTTGACTGTAGGTCGTTTCCCATTCCAAATCTCATATGGAGACATGGTAGTTCTGGGCCTAACATATACACGATTGCTAGTGTAGCAAGCCGTGTTAATAGCATCAGCCCATAAATTTCTAGGAACATTTTTGCATGAAGCAATACTCTGGCCATCTCTTGAAGGGTTCTATTTTTCCTCTCAACAATCCCATTTTATTGGGGTGTGCGGGGAGCAGAAAATTCATGTTTTATTCCCTTTTTGTCACAAAAATGCTCAACATTAGAATTTTTAAACTCTTTTCCTCGATCACTCTGAACTCGAGTAATAGACAAGCCTTTTTCATTTTGAATACGCAGACAGATAGACTTGAAGCAAGCATATGCATCTGACTTTTTTCTCAAGTAGCCAACCCAAGTATATCGGGAAAAATCATCAACTATCACCAAAATCTATCGTTTTCCCCTAAACTCGTTGTACGAGAAGGACCCATAAGATCAATATGTAAAAGTTTTAGACATTTGGTTGTAGCTATGATATTGGTTTTTTATGTGGGCTTTTCGTTTGTTTTCCTTTCATGCATCCCCCACATACAAGACCTTGGCCATTAGCCAATTTTGGGCCGCCTCTAACAACCTTATTTTTAGTTATATGATGCAAATCAGAAACATTCACGTGGCCTAACCGTTGGTGCCACAATTCAACATCATCTAACAATACACGATGACACACCGTAGAGGAAATGGTCTCAACACAATAGCAATTATCAATAGATCTAGATCTTTTAACAATGCATTCACCAGTAGAATTAAATATAGAGCAGTGATTTTTTGAGAATTTTACTTCATGCATGTCATCACAAAATTGTCCAATACTTAATAGGTTTGTCTTAAGTCCTTCAACATACAGTACATCGTTTAAAGCAAAAAAATCAGGAATAAAAATGGTACTTTTGCCCATTATTTTGCCTTTGTTACCATCACCAAAGGTAATAAGGCCACTGTCACAATCTTCCAAAGAGATAAAAAGAGACTTATCACCTGTCATATGCTTAGAACACCCACTATCAAGATACCAAGAGGAAGTATGATGAACATTATAAGCAGTATGAGCAACAAAGCAATTAAAAGCCCCAGGTTTCCAAATTTTCTTATCCTTTAACATATCATGCATATCTATGGCAAAAGCAGATAATTTTTGAACTTCATCAAAACAATAAGTAACTTGTTTTTTAAAATCATTCAAGTTTTCAGTATTAGTCATCTTGTGATTGAGTGGGGGCATATGTTGACCTTTGTTGGGTCTTCCCACATTGGGTTGACCTCTTCTAAATAAATTTTCATTTTTAAATCATTCTTTAACCTATAGCAATAAGGTCGATTGTGGCCACGAACACCGCAATATTGACAAATGAATACTTTCTTGGAAGTTGCTTTGTCCTTATGAGTAGGTTCCTTGGAGATAGGTTGAGTCGTCGTGCTAGACTCTCCCTTGACAAATGCTTACGCCCTCACTATGTGTATTTAAATAACGAGGTAGCCCGAAGCGTAGAGCTAGAGTGTGCGTAGCATAATACTCGGGAAGTCCGAGATCGATTCCACGGGGAGGAAATCTTCTAATGCTTTGATTATATTTCTTCTCGAGATTTTAATTGTTTTGAGGCTATAAGTAGCCAACTGAAATTTTGTGGGAAC
>NMUG010002743.1:0-15586 GCA_002855965.1 Monotropa hypopitys
TATTTGGATGATATTGAATGAAGGAAGCATGGTAATGTACACAGAAAGTGATTTTGACCTTTGAGTCTACCCTCTTTGATGCCTTTGGGCTTTGATTTGGGGACATAATTCTGCAACAAAACGCACATTTAACTCCCCGTGTTTTGACAGTATAGGGGGGCCAATGTTTCAATAGTTTTATGAGATCAACTATTTTGTGCAAATTGTCAAAGGTTAGATCTGTCTTCAATCCTTCATCCTCTCATATCCTCAATAATTAGGGACTACATGATTTATGTTATGTTGTATATTTGAAGAAAGGAGAAGTCTGTCCGGCACATCCCAAACTCTTACCTTTTTGTTAGGCATACATTCCCTAGGAAACAAAGACAAGAAGACGAAAGAACGGAGCTAAGCTTACCTTAGACACAGATAATGCTGACTGAATGACGAAGTTTCCAAAAGGATCAACTAGAAGCATCAAAACATTTGGACTTCTAAGAAACTCCATGACAATCTGCGAAGATTCCTCTTGTCCAGCTTCAGTCAAACATTTCTCCACGACGTTACTAGCATACTTATTGCAGGACAGAGATACAAAACTTCCTTTGAGCTGCTTTACAAGATTCTCCGTGACTCCTGGCATCCTGAGTCCTAGTAAATGTTGTACCACATAGTTGCTACGACATGTACAAATACAAGCATGTTAGTCTTAAAATGCATTTTGGCTATATATAAAGCACGCGAATGTTTCACATATACAAACCCATAAGGATCTTCTGCTAGATGAATAGCATTTGCTATTATCTCAGCCACAAGACTTTCTCTATATTCTCCTTGAAAGTGGTCAACACATGACTGTAGCACACAGCACCCATGTTTGTTGGTTGCGACTTTGAAGCAGTTATCCATTATCCTATTGAGAAGAAACTGGAAAGAAAGCACAGATTTCATAAGCAGGAAAAATATAGGTTTGTGTTGTGCAGTGAAATAGAATGCTTGAAGTGATTCAAGACAGCACCCGCTACTCCAATGACATAAACAGAGGAAGTTCCAGCAATGCATTTGAAAAAGAAAGGGCATCATTGTAGTGATTGTTTTTAGCCTTTATTTGGAAACACTATGGTCCCCATATCATTGAATTGTTCTAGTCAACCGAAATTTCAGCAAACATAAGAATATTTTCCATGAATTCCTGACAAAGGGTTATTTTCCAGAATTGTTATTGGAAGCAATTTTCTGTGGATGGTTTTACAAAGATGCTTCCTTAGTTGTTTCCATTTCTCCTGTTTTAATTTCTAAAAAATAGTTTCCAAAATGATGACAAAATGTGAGCTACCAAAACTAAAGAAAGAGATGCCTCATAGAAAGTATCTGTTAAAAGAATTCTTGTCCACCTTCATGTCATGCAAATATATATCATATTATGTGGAATATCTATTTCAACCACCTGATTGTTTATCAAAACTACTTTCATGATTTCATTATCTTCTGAAACAGATAGAGCTCGTTTATTTTTCTCACCAAGGACTATGTATTCGCGAGTAAAACTTAGGTAAGCAATTACTTCTTCCCATCATATGTCATGTGGATACAAGTGCCTAGTACTGGACATGGATGTAGCAAGACACTCTCAACTGCGTTTAACCTTGCAAAATAGATTGCTTTGCAGCAGAATAAAGGGCAGCAGAGATATCGAAGGGAAACACAGCTACAAATCCATTGAAGTACCAGTATGAAAAACAGGAACCCAAAAAACCTTGGTGGCAAGGGTGGTACCATGGTAGGGATAGATTTAATCGGGTGTTATCTCTGGAAGGTGAATGCGGAAAATTTGAAGGGGAAGGTCATGATTTTGGTGGTAAGCGGATTGTGGCAGGAGAGAGTGACAGTTTTGAAGTGAGAGGAAAAGTGTATAGGGTGTTAACCAACCCTAATACATGAGTACTTTATTTATATTGATGTAGATCACATTACAATAGATAATTGGGTGACGTGGGACTAGACATATTCTAACACTCCCCTTCAATCTAAAGTGTAGATATTATATAATCTCAACTTGTTACATAAGAACTCTGAACGTGGTTTAAACAATGGTTTAGTAAAGATATCTGATAAGCTCATGTAGACACGAAGAGAGTAACCAATACCCCACAGTCTAGCTTCTCTAGGATAATGTGACAATACACTTCAATGTGTTTGGTTCTCTCATGGAATACTGGATTTGAAACGATATATATAGCTTCTTGATTATCACAATACAAAGGAATAGATAACTGTACCCGAAATCCCAACTCCTCAAGAAATGATCTCAGTCAAACAACTTCATATGTAATATGAGTCATAGCTCGGTACTCTATTTCTACACTAAGATCTTACAACAATAATGTGCTTCTTACTCTTCCAGGTCATGAGATTGCCAACAACAAAAGTATAGTAACCAGTTGTGGAATGTCTATCAGAAGGTGACTCTGCCCAATCTGCATCAGTAAATGCCTCAACACACAAATGACCATTAGAACGGTAAAATAAGTAACGTCCAGGATAAGACTTAAGATACTTTACAATGCGAATACAAGCTTCCCAATGCGGAAGACGAGGACCGGACATAAACTGTCTCACCGTACTCACAACAAATAAAATGTCAGGACGTGTATTGGCAAGATAAATAAACTTACCAACCAAGCGATGATACTGGTCTGGATAAGGGAACACTCCCCCTGATCAACGCAAAGTTTGCCATTAGGATCCATTGGAGTCTCCACATGTTTAGATCCCAATAAACTTGTCTCCTCTAGAATATCCAACACGTATTTTCTCTGGGACAAACTAATCCCATCCTTGGACCTTGCTACCTTAATACCCAAGAAATATCGTAGCTTACCCAAGTCTTTAGTGTGGAACTGACTATGTAAGAACTGTTTCAACTCATCAATCCCTGTTTGATCATCTCCAGTGATAATAATATCATCTATATAGACAATGAACAATACTTTCCCTCGAGCCGACATAATGGAGAACATGGAGTGGTCTGACTGACTTCAATGCATGTCAAATCTCATAATAACATCACTAAACTTGTCAAACCACATTCTAGGAGGTTGCTTAAATCCATAAAGTGCTTTGCGAAAACGACATACCTTATAATGCTCCCCTTGAGCAACAAACCCAAGTGGTTACTCCATGCAAACTTTCTCCTGAATATCACCATGGAGAGGCATTTTCGACGTCACATTGATACAATGGCCAACCAAGATTGGTGGCAAGAGAAATAAGAATCCGCATAGACCCAAACTTGGCAACAGGAGAGAACGTCTCTGAATAATCAAACCCATAATTCTAGGTGTAGGCTTTGGCAACCAGGCAAGCTTTGTGACGTTCAACAGTGTCACCAGGGAGATACTTGACAGTATAAACCCAACGACAACTGACAATAGTTTTACCAGCAGGAAGAGTGACCAACTCTCATGTGCCATTATTATGAAGGGAAAACATTTCAACTTCCATAGTTGTTCGCCACTCAAACCGGGATAATGCCTCATGTACAGTGTTAGGAACAAAAATGGAGGAAACAGTAGTATGGAGAGAGATGATAATAAGAGATAAATCGAGAAATAGGATGAGAAATACTCGAGAGAGTAGACAAACAGTATTTTACCAGTGGTCGTCGATTGTGATGAGTAGGACATCGAGGATTAAGGGGATCTGGCGACAGGGGAGACAACGGGTGAGGAGACGAAGGCAAAGATGGTCCATCAGATGGGGATGGTTCTGCATGGGAGACGAGGACCATTCTGAAGGTTGGGATGGTTCATCAAACTGAGATGATGCTAGAGGCAGGGTCGGGTGTTGGAGGCTGAGTTGGTGTTGGTGCTTTGGAAGGACGAACATATACCTGCAAAGGTTGTGGTGAAACAGTGCTAGTGGGAACAGTGCCAGTGGGAACGGGTATAGCTAATATAGACTCAAGTGAAACAAGATCTTTTGTAGTAACATGATCCAAGTAATATGACAAGGACTCATTAAACGTGACATCATCCCAGACAAAATGACGGCACAAGGTGGGAGAGTAACATTGATACCCTTTCTGGGTGTGTGAGTAGCCTAGAAAGATACACCTAAAAGACCGCGGGTCAAGCTTACTCCCATCAGGGTCTAGAGCATGGACATAACATGTGCACCAAAAGACCCTAGGGGGTAATGAGTGGAGAAGGCGACCGGGGAATAAGACCGTATGGGGAACTTGACAACCTAAGACCGAAGAGGGCATACGGTTGATTAGGTAACATGCAGTGAGAACGATGCCACTCCAATACAACTTGGGGGCTTGAATTTAAAATAATAAGGCACACATAACCTCAGACAGGTGCTTAATCTTGCGCTCCGCAACTCTATTTTGTTGTGGAGTCCGAGAGCATGAAATATGGTGAATAATGCCATAATCATTGAAAATTTGAGAAAGTATGCGATGAAAATATTCACAGGCATTATCAGAACGAAATATCTTAATGTAGGTATCAAACTGATTCTTAATCTCCATGTAAAAAAATTAAAACATATTTTAATTCATACCTCTCTTTCATTAGGTAAAGACATGTGATACGAGAAAAATCATCCACAAAAATAATATAATACTTGTGGGTTCCGGGGATCATGGCCTCAAATGGATCTCCAACTGATTCGCTTCTGATCCTGATCCTCCTGGATGGTGGTCCTGCAAAACAGGGCACCGTCAGTGCTACACAGTGTCGTCCGCCAGAAATGCACTCTAATGCCTAAGTCATGGAAGGTCTGGAGCAAGAGAAAAAAAACAAAAAACAGAGTTGTAGGATGGATGTGTCATGTATCTTTCTGCTAGGCATGTGTGATGTATTTATAGGCGCCTTCTTGTTCCAGATAAGGTAACATGCCCGCTCCCGTCCAGGATTCCTGATGTGATTCACGGGAGCGTAACGCTCCCGTAATACCCGGTCAATTACTCAGATGAATGGGGTTCTCCGTGATCCTCGTTGCATTCAGAATGTTTTCCTGACCTTTGGTCCGGTTACATACGATATGCTCCGGCAGCGAATGTCATCCGGACCCTGGATGCTCCTTGGCATGCTTCCTGTCTATGCAGGCCATGGTCCGGAGACCATGATTCCCTATTCCAACGGGCTTGGTCCGTTATTTGTATGGCCACTATGGGCCTACAGTCCGTCCAACCATAATGTTACTGTCATACATGCCTTGGTCCGGCTAACTAGAGTATCCTCATTCTAATCTTGTTGGTCCAGTACGGTCTATGTTACCGTACTATATGTCGTGACCTGGCACTGTACCATTGAGGTCCGGACCATCCGTCCATTATTCCACGGGATCGTCTGCCTGTCCTGGGCATGGCCCCTTTAAACCTGCTTCGTTGACCCGGTCCGAAGGACTGACTTGGTCCAGGTACCTTCCATTCCATTTTTTATTTACTTTTCCAATTTTTTTGTAACAACCTTGCTTTGGGTATGATTGCAGGCTACTCAGCATATGGCTAGGCCCTGGAGCAAGGTTGTATCCCAGGATGTAGCCTACTTTCTCGAGACTCGTCGTCACCAAAAGATGACTGAGAACTTTTAGGCAGCTAAGGCGGTGGTAGAGTAGGTCCAGGCTAAGCTGGTGGAGGCAATGGCAGCCCAGTATGAAGCTGTTAAAACTCTGGAGAATGAGGTTCAGGCTCAGAAGGATAAATTGGTCCGACACAAGGACGAGCTCAAAGATGCTGATGCTAAGGGGTACGATGTTGGTTTCAACGAAGTCGAACATTAGTACACCCAGCAGGTTGCCATTGTTCGAGATCAATCCTTCCAGAGGGGCTACCTTTATGGCTTGGATGTAACCAGGGTACCAGCTGATTCGGTTCTCCGGACGATCACTCCTGGAGCTCCTGCTCTGGCTGTTGTTACTGAGAAGCAAACAGTTGAGGTGCCTCCAGTAGTCGATCCCGTGTCAGCAACTTTTCCATATGTTGATCCTTCGGATGATACTGAGCTACCTCAGTAATCTTTTCTTCTTTTTATTCCGACCAGTGTGCCCATGAGTCAAGTTTGTTCGGGCCAACATGCCATTTTTTCTTGCTTATCTTCCGGTCACCAGACCAATGTAATTATTTTTACTTGCCTTCAATGGAAATCTTTTTGCTTTTTCCTATAAAATTTTTAAGTCTTGCTCTGGTTTGAATATTGCACCGAACCAACCCTCGCATGCATGATGGTTAACTGTAGGGGTATTGCATTTGCCCCCACTTTGGAATTGTGCAAAATGAATGCCCCTGGACAATTGCAAAGTTTTGTTGTCCGTAGTCTGCCACAGAATTGATTGAAGTATAAGCTTCCCTGTCAATAAATTTATCGTACTAAAGAAACAAGTTCAGTAATTGAACCCAACATTTATTCATCGTTCCGTAACAAATTGAAAATCACCCAATAATGGGCTAGAACACTACCTACGATGGGCTGGTAAAAAAGACTCCCAAAGATGGGTCGGGGGGTAAAAATGATTTTCCCAATAATGGGTCGAACTTCTACACTTTGAAAATTTTGAAACATTTTCATAGTGGTAGTACATTTGTAGGTTCTTCGTATTCCATGGTCTTGGGATCTTCCGGCCATCCAAGTCTTCAAGTCGATAGAATCCCGAACCAATGATGTTCGTCACCCGGTAAGGCTGTTCCCAGTTGGGAGTGAGCTTTGCTTCTTGTGAGCTCCAACAACTCTCCGGATTACAAGATCGTCTGACTTAAATGTTTGTATCTGGACTATCAGGTTGTAACTCTGGGCCAACCCCTTTTGGTATGCTGCTAACTTGATCTGGGCTCCTTCCTTTCTTTCTTCTGCCAGATTGAGATCTTTAGCCATAGCTTGGTCATTTTGCTCCGGGTCGAAGTGTTCGGTCCGGATAGTGGGTAATTCGGCTTCCCAAGGTATGATGGCCTCCAATCCGAAAGCTAAAGAAAACAGTGCTTGCCTGGTAGGATGTCTGGGTGTGGTCCGATAAGCCCAGAGTACGTGGTAGAGTTGCTCGGTCCATCTTCCCCGAGCTACAACCAACCTTTTTTTTAATCCCAGACTATACCATCTTGCTAGATATCTCGGCTTGACCGTTTCTTTGAGGGTAGTGAGGTGTTGAGTTAAAAAAACTTATCCTGTATTCAATACAGAAGTCTGTGAAGCTTCCAACGATTTGTGTTCCATTATCCGAGATAAAAGGGTACAATATACCAAACGCGTAACAATGTTACGCCAGGCGAAGCGCTTGATGTCTATGTCTTCAATGGTTACCAGAGGCTCAGTCTCGACCCATTTTGTGAAGTAATCTGTGACTGTGATCAGTTACTCAGATCCTCACCGAGCAATGGAAAGTTTGCCCACAATGTCCAACCCCTATTATGCAAATGGCCAAGAGTTGGTCAGAGACTGGAGGTCTACGGCCGGTTGGTGAATGACTGGAGCTTACCTCTAGCAACTGTCATATTTTCAAACCAAGTCTCTTGCATACGAATGCATAGTAGGCTAATAATACCCCTGTGTTATGGCTCTATGGGCCAAGGATCTTCCTCCGGAATGGCACTCGCAGCTCCCAGCAAGGATCTCATAGGGGACGGTTTGGACCATACTAGAGTGTACGCAGAAAAGATATGGTCCCGACAAAGATCTTTTGTAAATCTTGTGCTCTGGTGAAAGCCAGTACTGGGCTGCTTTATGCACAATCTGATGAGCTCGTCGTTTGTTAGCTGGCAGGATGTCGTCTTTGAGAAATGTCACGATGGGATCCATCCTGCTAGGCCCCAAATTAATATTCATTATCTCCATTTCTTCCTCTGGCTCAATGTTTGGCCGTTGGAGTATACCGATCGTAAGGGTTTGGGAAGAATCAGAATTTGTAGTCGAGGCAAGCCCAACCAATGCATTGGCATGTGCATTGTTCTCCCGGCCCACTTGTTGCAAAATAAACTTTGTGAAATTACATGCTAGTTCCTTGACATGTCGAACATACCGGCCCATCCTGTAGTCTTGTGCTTTATATTCTCCGGATAATTGATTGACTACCAGCTGTGAGTCGCTAAAGATGATCACTTCCTTGGTGTTCAGACCAATCGTTGTCCGGACCCGGCTAGTAGTGCTTCGTACTCAACCTCATTGTTGGAGGCCAAAACTCCAACCGGATCACATGTTCATGAATTGTTCTGCATGGGGACACCAGTACAACTCCAGCTCTGGCTCCCCGATTGTTTGATGCCCCATCAACATAAAGCTTCCAACTATCACCGTGGAATACATGTAAAGGTCCCTCCGAGGACGGTTGTTTGTCCGGAAATGATTCCGGATCTGCTCCACCAAGTCTGGGGGAAATTCTGCAACAAAATAAGCCAATACATGGGATTTGATGACGGTCTAGGGTTGGTACTGGATGTTAAAATTAGCCAGCTCCACTACCCATTTTGAGATTCGGTTAGACATATCAGCCTTCCGGAGCACAGCTTTCAGAGGGTATTCGGTCAAGACCACAATAGTGTGAGCCTGGAAGTATGGTGTCAACTTCCTCGATGTTGAGACAAGATCCAGGGCTAGCTTTTCTAATGGTAGGTACCGGGTTTCAGCATCCAGTAGGATTTTGCTAGACTAATACATCGGAGCATGAGTTGTTCGTCCTTCCGTAACAAGACCGAACTAACAGAATGCTAAGAAACAACCAAGTAGATATATAACTCCTCATGCTCCCGAGGTGCGGTAAGCAGAGGGACCTCGGTGAGGTATTGTTTTAGTTCGGTCAAGGCTTGGCCTGACCTTTCGGTCCACTAAAAGTTGCATCGGCTGCATTTCTTAATAATATCAAAAAAGGATGACACTTATCTGAGGACCGGCTAATGAATTGGTTTAGCACTGCGGTCATCCCAGTGAGCTTCTGCACCTCTTTGATTATTCGGGGAGCCGGTTTTGGATTTCCGTGATCTGGTTTGGATCTGCTTCAATGCCTCTCCGGGTAACAAGGTGACCAAGAAATCATCCGGAACTGACTTCGGAGGCACATTTCTCTACATTTAGCTTGAGTCGGTGTTCCTTCAGCACGTTGAATACCCATTGTAGGTCGGCCAAGTGATCCTCGCTTCCATGCTCTTGACAATTATATCATCGATATAGGCCTCCATGGTCCGACCAATGAGACTCCGGAACATAGTTGTGATCATCCGTTGGTAGGTTGCTCCAGCATTCTTGAGCCCGAAGGGCATTACCTAGTAGCAGTATAGGCCCCTGGGAGAAATGAAGATCGTCTTTTCTGCATCGGGAGGGTACATGGCGATCTGGTGGTAGCTCTAGTAGGCATCTATGAAGCTGAGTCGGGTATGCCCAGTTGTTGCATCAACAAGCTGGTCGAACCGGGATATAAGGAAATGATCCTTTGGGCATGCGTCATTCAGGTTCGTGAACTTCTCATTCTTCTTCTTCACCACCACCGTGTTGGTGAGCCAGGTCAGATATTGGACCTCCTAGATTGCCTTTGCTTCGAGAAGTCGGTCCACCTCTTCAATTACAGCCTCCGTATGAATTGCCGCCGAACGACAGGCTTTCTGCACTATTGGCCGGGAGGCTGGATCAATATTGATCCGGTGGCAAATGAGATCCAAACTAACCCCCGACATCTCATAGGGGGTCTAAGCAAACACCTCAACGTTGGATTTTAAAAATTAGAGCATCTCTTCTTGCTCCGGTTCTAGTATGGCCGACCCAATGAGAAAGAAGCGCTCATTTCCTTCTTCGACCGGAACACTAATCAAGTCTTCTATTGCCTTTTCTGATGCTTCGGTACCAATATCCTCCAGTACCGGAGGACCTGGGGTTTCCACCCAATGGACTTAAGTCGGTGTAGTCTTGCTCTTGATAGTAGCCATATAGCATTTTTTGGAAGCCATCGGGTCCTGTAGATGTCGTCCTGACCATTAGGATCGTTGAACCGTACCACCTGTAGGTAGGTGGAGGCAATTGCTTCTATCCGATGGAGCCAGTCCTGGCACAAGATAGCGCTGTATGGGCTGGGGACATCTACCAACACAAATTCTGTTTCCACCGTCTTGCTTCCTGTTGCAACCGGCATGCACAACCAAAGAGACTTCGGAGGGGACCAGCTCGTCGTGGGAAAGGTCCAATTGTTTGAACAGTGGGTAATACATTACGTCCGTCGAGCTCCTCGGATCAATGAGAATTCTCTGGACCAGGCAATTGCCGAGCCTTAGACTCGTGACCAGAGCATCATTGTGAGGGAGTTGGAGCCTTTCAAGGTCCCTTTCTGAGAAGGTGATCTACCATTTCTTGGCCGGCTACGGTCTTGGTCGCTTTGGTGCCGTCCTGATGCTCATCACCATTCGTCCGGTCTATCCTGTCCAGATCTCTTTCTTTATCCTCTGCTCGACAGCTTCATCCATCATCTCAAGGATGACGTTAATGACCTATACCATCTCGTTGTCTCGGGGAGGAGGTGGTGGTAGACGGGTCGTCGTTCTTTATTCGTCGATGTATTCCTGGAGCCTTTCTGCTTCCACATGTTCCTCCTCCAGGAATGACTTGAATGTTTTGCATCGAGTCATTAGGTGCCATGTATCCCAATGATAAGAGCACCGCATTGTGGCATTCTTTTCCCTTGGTTCCCCTATGATCATGGGCGGGTACCGAAGAAATCCTCCTTTTCTATTTTTCAGAGCAACTCATAAATGGGAATTTTAAATACCGTACGGTTTGCAGCGAACTCCTTTGATCGAGGGATTCTCTTTTCCTTGGACTTGATGTTGTTGACTTGTCGGGGCACACTCTCACTCATTGGTTCGGGCTTGGAACTAACGTTGGGCTCGACTCTCAGTCGTTCGGTCTGGGCCTCCACCAATCTGCAGTGCTTCTCTATCCGAGATATAAGATCATCCATGTCCACAGGACTGGAGAGTGTGAGCTCTTCGAACAACCGTCTCCTGGAGTCCAATCCCATTTTGAATGAGAGGACGGATGTACCAGGAGTACAACCTCGATTTTATTGTAGATCTCCCAGTATCGTGTCGCATAGTTCCGAAGGGATTCACCCTTCCGCATCCAGAGGGCTAGGAGCACATTGACTTCCTTCCTATGCTTGGCAATGATCACAAATCAGTCCAAGAAGGCCTGTGAGAGCTCCTGGAAGCTTTTGATGGATTGCTCTAGTAGATTGTCAAACCAAATCAAGTTGAGGTCCTCAAGGCTGGAAGGGAAGACCTTGCAGAGGAGTTTATCCTCTGTGATGTAGAGAGACATCATTTACCGGATGTGCACAAGGTGGACGTAGGCATCAGAAGTCGGCTCATACTTCTTGAACTTCGGAGTAGTGAACCCACGGGGAGGCCAGAATGCATCAATAGCCGGAGAGAAGGGAGAGGAGATCAGTTGGGCATGAATCTGATATGCTTGGGTGGAAGAGTCTGGTCCTCCCTCCTTATAGATTCCAATCTGTCCCGGAGGTCCTTGCAATGAATGGTTTGATCCTTGTCATGTGACCTGGAATGAACCGAAGCATGCCGCTTGGTCATTCGGTCATTGTTACGACCCTTCCTTTTCCTTTTCTGTCTCTCGAATTGAATTTCGTGAGAGGAAGTGTCGCTGCTGATCCAGTTCGACTCCCAGCTCACCGTGGAGCAGTTAACCGGATCAATATTGTTACCAATGCATTGAAAAGACATGGTCCGGTTAACGTATTGTTGCCTAGGGGAGGCCGGACCCATACCTTTTCGTTGTCTCTCTTCTTCCGAATCACGGGGACGAGTCTAGTCCCCCAATCATTCCCTCACTGGAGCTCGATGGTTATGGTGCTCCCTCCTATCAGGGGAAGGGCCCCGGTGTCTGGAACACCTTCCCCTTGACTGGTCCGTGTCTCGGGCTTTTCGTGCTTGTAGCTTTGCCTTTATCCGCATAACATCTTCTTGGATCACGAGGATGATGACATCCTTCTTGTCAATATGGTCCTCCAGTATCCGGATGTAGCCATGATGTTTCAATGGTCTCTCCGACACATTTGCTCCCGCAGGTCTACTTCCTCCAACCATGTCAAGAGGCGGGGTTAACCCATTAACGACCTGAAGGATGATGGCATCCTCCGAAATTTCTTGATGCGGAGTCATTCCTTCTAGTAGCATGTGGAGATGTCGGAAAAGATATTGGATCGATCGGAATCAATGGAGTTGTTCGTATATCCCTATTAGAGTCACCAATTGTGGGTTTCGAGGACCATAATCTCAAATGGATCTCCAACTGATTTGCTTCTGATCCTGATCCTCCTGGATGGTGGTCCGGCAAAACAGAGCACCGTCAGTGCTACCTGGCATCGTCTGCCAGATAGGCACCCTGATGTCTAAGTCAGGGAAGGTCTGGAGCAAGAGAAAAAGACAAAATCAGAGTTGTAAGATAGATGTGTGTTGGGCCAGGTTGTACCGAAACAGCAATCTGCCTCGGCGGGTTATGCCTGGTCGAACGTAGTGTGTGCTTGGACTGGTCTAGTCTATAAGGAAATAGAGCAGCACCCTCACTAACACATACAGGTTTTAGTAGAGTTAGCAGGCGCATGATCTTGGAAACTGGTATCAGAGTTAAGGTCACAAGTTCGACTCTCCACAAGGCAATGTGCTTGCGCTTGTGTCGGGGCAGTTGCTGGAGGGGAGATTGTTGGGCTAGGTTGTATCGAAATAGCAATCTACCTGGACAGGTTATGCCTGGTCGAACGCCGTGTGCGCTTGGGATGGTGTAGTCTATAAGGAAATAGAGTAGCACCCTCACTAACACCTGCGGGTTTAAGTGGAGTTGGCAGGTGCTTGATCCTGGAAACTGGTACCGACCGACATACCGGTCCAGTGCAGAAAACTATTTTTAACTTGCTAAAAATTAGCACAATACCACCCAACGGCTATAAACAGCTAGTTTCTTATTTGTGGCTATATAAACATGTATTTGGCACCTAAACACACGAAGAGAATGCTTCTACAACTTTCCTATTGATGTCTCTCTCAAATCTCTCTCTATATCTCTCTCCTTGTATTTTCTTGTATATCCACTTGAGAGAAAAATTGTGCAACACTTGTAATATCTTAGAGAGAGTTTTATTCTTCATTTGTAAGAGGAAGGGATTGTCTTCCTCATCCTTATTTCCATTTCACTTGTATTAGAAGTCAGGTTCTTGGTTGAAGAACATGCAAGAAGGTTGATAGCACCCGCAAGACTATCAAAGATTCGAGTCACCCAGAAGCACTTAAGGTTTGAGAGCACCCAGAAGCTTCTCAAGGCAACGGCAAGTGGACGTCCGGAAGATTCACGAAATTGGAGCACACACGGCAAGTAGCTAAAGTCACTTGTAAGGTTTGATTACCATCGTAAGGTAATCTTTTTATTAGTGAAACCCTTATACTTTTAAGAGAAACCACTATATTTCTTGGTATTCCTCTCCTTACTTTTGGCTTGCACTCTTTACTTCTTGCCTTGTGTTTTATTCTTGTGTTGCCTTGGTTGTACTTGCATTTTCATTATTGTGATTGTTTGATCAAAATATATTGATCAACACTCTTGGAATCAAAACAATCCCGGAAACCTCAACGGTTGCCGTATTACAATAACTTAGGTGTAACGGAAGAGTTTTGGCATTGGTTTCTTGACCTAGATTCAAATATATTTTGATCTTCCATTTAACCCAAGTTCTTTATCTTGGAGAAATTTGTATTTGGGCATAGTTTTGACCCCCCCTCTTGATTGCACATTTTGTGCATATTTGGATTGTTGTCATCCCCTCTTTTCTGGGCCAACAATGTGTCATGTACCTTCCCGTTAGGCATGTGCGATGCATTTATAGGCATCCTCTTGCTCCAGATAAGGTAACCTGTCCGCTTCCGTCCAGGATTCCCGACGTGATTCCCGGCAGCGTAACGCTCCCGTAATACCCGATCAACTATCGAGATGTGCAGGGTTCTCTGTGATCCTCATTGCATTCGGAATGCTTCCCTGACCTTTTCGTCTAGTTACGTACCCTATGCTCCGACAGCCAATGTCATCCGGACTACCGCCCACGGATGCTCTTTGGCATACTTCCTGCCTATGCAGGCCATGGTCCGGAGACCATGATTCCTCGTACCAACAGGCTTGGTCCATTATCCGTACTGCCACTACGGGACTATAGTCCGTCCAACCATAATGCTACTGCCATAAATGCATCACGATCTGAAGGTATGGCGGCTAGGGTTTCGCGATCTGGGGTTTATTGGGCTCAGATGACCATTATCTGTACATCACTAGAGAGTGATGGTGGTCGCCCGAGTATGGCAGAGACGATAGCTATTGCAGCATCTAGGTAGCGGCGATGATTTGGGTTACCGGAGTTGCGGCGGATAGGGTTTGGGTTACCAGAGTTGTGGAGGTTAGGGTTTATGGACTAGGTTTCATGGATCTGATACCATGTTATGAAACAAGAAGTGAAAAGAAAAGTGTATAGGGTGTTAACCAACCCTAACACATGAGTACTCCATTAATATTGATGTAGATCACATTACAATAGACAATTAGGCGATGTGGGACTAGACTTATTCTAACAAGTTTGGTGCACAAAGTCTCTTACGGTGGCGGTGGTTTATATACTTCGTCATCAATCATTATGAGGCTTATTAGAAGTTCCAGTGTGGTAATCACATCATCTTCGACCATCCATTTTGATATATAGACACATATTTCGGTAACAGTGATTATATAATTCTATACAAGCCCTAACAAAAAAACAAAAAAACGGTGCGGTAATCGAATCATCCTATAGGTCAGTGGTTAAGTATCACAACTCACTTCAAGGTCATTCCGTGACAAATTATATTAGAACTTAGCTCGCATCAGTACACTGCACAATTAGCATATAAGCATGTGCCACCTCACCATTCATGGTCAACTGGATTTCAATTGGATGTTATAACATGTTACAAGATCAAGACCAGATCGACTACTACTAAGCACATTTTTATGGAAAGTTGGTATACATGATGCATACTAATGTTGATCAATGGGCATTTGGATATGAAACCACGTCATCTTGAATAGAAACATCACTAGAACACTTACAGTGTACGTTCATACCATTGCTGAAAACTACAATATCCTCATATCATTATGGATTACCCGACAGGTATTTAAGAAGCTTCAAATCAAAGCAAGAAAGTTAAATTATGTCACTGTGTGAAGAATAAAAAAACAACGCTTTCCAAACACAAGGAATGACAAAGCAAAAGAATTTACAGATGCAAAAAAAAAAACAGTACAATGTGACTGATAAATACCTCGAAGAAATACGTGTCGTTCTTGGTTAATTAAGTTATTTACTATTTAGTAATGTTCAATTCCAAGAACTGCGTCTGCTAAGAAAAAAGGTGATAAAAGATCCAAATTCCAAGTGACCTGTTACTTTATTAACTTAATCAATAAGTTAATGATAAATGTCATCTACTTACGTATGTTTTATATGAGAATGAATTGTCGACATCTGAGAAAGAGAGTTGGACTGGTGGTTGGGCCTTAAGCATCGTACTCTTAGGTCATGAGGTCAGGGG
>NMUG010002744.1:0-15585 GCA_002855965.1 Monotropa hypopitys
TTACCTAGGTCTTTGGGTGAGACTTTCAGTCTCAATGAGCGCACCGTTTCGTTTGTATAGCTCTGAGGTGTTGCATTTAGGGTGCACGACATGTGTATCTAGGCATTGAATGTGTGTGCATTGCATGGATCTTATTAAACAACAAGTTTTTATAACTCGAAATTAATAAAATGGTTTGGAAATTTGTGGTGTCTACTCTTTCGAGTTGGTCTTGTTGTTATTCTTTTGGAATTTTGAGCAATTCCTATCTATCTTGTGGTGATTTTTGAGCCTGTCCTGGCAACTGTTAGAGAATTTTGTTAGTATTGGACTCGTTGGTCTCGGTTGTATCCTCTTGTTGGTAGTAGTGACTCCTACTCTAGCTTAGTGAACTGTTTCAAGTTCCTTCTTCTTAGGGCGTAAATGAGTTTTTCGTTGACTATGGTGGTGATTTGACGCGTTATTCCTCGGTTTCGGTCGTTGGTGACTGCAGTTGTGGCTTGTCAAGCCTATTCCTTCGTAGGAAGCAGATTCTTGTTGTCGTCGTGGCTTTTGAGCCTACTCCTTGGTAGCAAATGTTGGACCTTGCGGCAGTCATTGGAGTTGATTCTTGTTTGCTCTCCTAATAAGTACGATAATTTACGTATGATCGAATGACCCTTCCTGGAGTTTCTCCCTTCGCTCTTAAACGAGGTTGTTGTCGGCTCTTCCTTCTAAGAGTGACATCCCTCCTCTTGATGTCGGGTTGATAATCATTCTTGTGGCTGAAAATTTGTAGTGCTCCTGCGATCGAGCCTTGAGTTCTATTTCGTTTCTCGACGTTGATATCTGGAACTTATCGTTTGCACCATTGATGTTGACTAATTGCCCGATGGTTGAGTGTTGACTCTCATTCTCGTTGCGCGGTAGACTTCTCGCTTATTAGCCTTGTGGTGGATAGTGGTTCTCTTTTGGGATTAATTGGGTCTCCTTAGCGCATACAGTTCCTAGTGCGGGCAGTAGAACCTTAGGATGATCTCGTTTGTGGAATGGTGGTTGGTGATCACTTCTCGAAGTGTTAGTACTTGGGTATAGTGTGGTTGTGACTCACTTGGGATGTGAAGTGTCCTCGGGTTAGTAGATTCTACTTGCGGGTTAGTACCAAATGGTTGATGTTGGTGGTATTCTACCTTTAGTTGGTACGAGAGTTAGTCTTGACTTATGGTTTGAGGTCCCTTGAGGATGTGAGTTGGACTAAATATTTTGCGGTTGCGGTTACTTCTTGGTCGAGAGAAAAGGATGTAGGAATTTGAGTGTGGTATCTTGTTAGTATGGTAGCATTGAATTGTGACTTGAGGTCTTTCGGAAGGGGCTAGAATTATGTTGGTCCACAGTGGTTAGTGGTTCCTTGGCTATTTGACTATTTGGGTATTCGGTTATGTGGTCATTGGACTTGTTGCATGACTTGGGAGATAGCCTTGTATTAAAATTGTCTCGATGAGTCGTTTGGACTTGTTGGGTGAGTTAGGTGTTAGACCTACCATTGGAGTGCCTTGACATTTGTTCGATGAGTTGTTGTTGTGTTATGAACTGGGAAAGTGGTTTGAAGATTTTGGGTTCTCTCTTGATGTTTTGGAGTGATAGTGGGTATATGACTATCGTGTGGTTTTCCTGGAAATGGTATTTGGGTTTGAAGTTATTGCTTTGAAGGATAGGAATGATTGGGTTGATTGCTGGAGGTATCTTGTGTCTTGATTAGAAATTGAAGACGAGAGATTAGAATTAATTTCTCAACTGGGTATGAAGTTATAAGAGCTAAATTTTGGCTTGAGTGACTCTTTCACCTCATCTTGGTTGTAGGATATTGTCGATCATATGCCCTTCTTGGCATGTCGATTTCCTCCTTGTTCAACCCTTTGCGGGATCAGTGAATGGATGTCGTTCCTTGGTTGTTTATCGTCTCGTCAACTCTTTGATCGATGTGCTTGATCGATGGTCTCTACCATCATTGTGGAAATGTTCTTGCATACACTCGTGCCTTATCCTTGTCGTTACGAGGATTCCTTGTTCTTCGGTGTTATGCGATTTGACTTCTCGTGTTTCTTGTTGGCACTGGGTGGCAATTGAGGAAGCTGTGCGTCGTTCGGAAAATCATCTCGATCCTTGTTTTCCAACTCTTGACACCGCGATTGCCAGTTACCATCTTCTCGTCGACTTCTTGTGGTACGTCTACTGTTGTGGTGTTTGTCGTGGTAGCGTCGTGTTATTCTTCTCACGCGTAGAGAATCGTTTACTTCGTAGAGCTTGTTTTAAGGAATCGTATCCTTGCCCTTATGCACTCATTCTTGTTCGCCATGTCTTCGTGCGAATCCAGATTGTTATCGTATCTCTTGGCGCCGTGTCCATCTGCGCTTGGACATTTTTGTTCTACGATGTTGTCTCCCTTTGGATTTTTGTTTAAGAGTGTGTTGTGGGATTGGTTTGTAGTTGGTATGATCAGTGAGATGAGTTTACTTTGTGTTGTACGGTTGTGTTGCGAGTGTTGGTATGGAATGTGTGTGTCTCTCTTTGAAATCGACTGTACCGACTTGTTTGTGGTGATATTTGGCGTGACCGGTGTGTGTAGTTCATGTCATGTGGTGTAGGAATGAACATGATGGATTGTTTTGAGAAGGTGACTGGCCAGCACATCTCAAATCAAACTTCATAGTCATTCTGGTATCGCTTTAGATGTGTGTGGGTTAGTTTGTGAGATTTTGAATATTCGGTTCTTCTTTTGGTGGCATTGTGTTTGTTTGGTGTGATTCGGATGGCACAGTTCTTGTGTGACCATCCCTTGTTGGTTGTCTTGATTTCGAATCTTGTGTCGTATCGGTTGGATTATTCCTACTTTGTTCGGAAATCTCTTTCGGGGTAGTTTTGCACGTTCGTAGTATTAAAGTTGTTGTGGACTTCTTTGCGATAGTCGAAAATTATTCTTTTATTTTTCTAAAATTTTTAGAAAAATATTTGGAAAATGCGGAGTGCCTGTATCGTGTCCGTACCGTATCGGTACCGTATCGACGTGTCCTAGGAGTATCCTCAATGTATCGGCGTATCCTAAGCGTATCCTTGGCATGTTGGCGTGTCCTCGACGTGTCTTTGGTGTACCAGTGTGTCCTCGGTGTGCCCGTGGTGTGTCGGCATATCCGCACCGTATCCCCTCGTATCCGTGGCATTTCGATACTCAGAAATTCTCTCGGCATGTCCACATTGTGTCGTGGTATGTTCTAGAATTTTTTGGAATTTTCCTGAAGTTTTTCGAGGCGATATTCTTGCGGTTTGACCTCCGTATCGCGTTCTTGTTCGAAAATGCGCATTTTAGCTCGTTTGTTCGGTTTGGGAACCTATGGTTGCGCGAAAACCATTTCTTTGGAAGTCTATATCTCTCTCGAAGACATTTTCTTTGCTTGTGTTCGGTTCCTTGTTGACGTTCCTTGCGCTGAAAGGTGTTTCGCGTGTTGTGACTTGTTGCGCGTTTAAGGAAGTTTCAGGTTCGTCGGTTTGCGTTTGGTGTTGGGCATTGTCTTGGGCAAATCTGTTATCGATTGTAGATCTCTTTTGGCATTGTTATTCGTTGGCGAAGTCGTTCCGGATGGTAACCTCCTTATCGTTGTGTCAATTCTCATTGCGAATTTATCCAAGCGTTGGGTGCTTTTGTACGTCGTTCTCTTCGTGGCATGTTGTTTCGGTCCTTCTAACTTAGGAATTTCGAGGACGAAATTCTTGTAAGGAGGGTAGTTTGTCACACTCCGGAAATTTTAATCAATTTCCATTCATTTCAATAAATTCAATAAATTGAATTTCATGTTTCGTTGAGTAAGTCCGGGTGAGTTGGGCATCCGCGGCATGATGTCCGTTGATTGTTGATCGTTCAATTAAACCTTTAATCGCATTTTAAAATCCATCAACTTGATTCATTCTTCAAATCAGAATTTCTTGTTCATGAAAGTTGTAGAGAATTCGATTACGAATCCAACGCAACTTGAATCGTCTCAATCGGAGTCCGGATGAAGAAGTTATGACCAAAATACCTTCGGAAAATCCAATCATTTAATTCTGTGGAGATTAACCTTTGGCGACTGGTACAAGAAAATCGCCGACCGGTCGCGGAGGGTCAGAGAGGTGGCGACCGGTACAAGAAAATCGCCGACCGGTCGCGGAGCCCAGAATTGCCGATTTCGGATTTTTAATGAGGGGTAGTTCAGTACATTCACAGGGGTCCTATATATACATGGGGCACGATTTGGAGCCTTCTTCTCCAACCAAAAACCCTATATTCACTCTCTCTCTACCTCCCTCTCAATCCTCTCTCACTTCTCTCTTCCATCTCTCTTAATCCATGAGGATTCGGCCAAAACACGAAGTATTAACGGTGCTCCTCGTCTCATCCTCTCCGCATTGATGTAATTGGATCGTCTCGGATCGGTAAGTGTTTTTCCTCCTTCCAAAAACTCTCTCTCTTGATTTCTTAGAGTTTGGTTACTCATTCCATGTTTTGGTCTTAGTGAACGTCATAGAGCATTGCGAGAGCTTCGCAATGGTGGGCTTTGTTTACTTCGGCGATCATGGAGGTTTCGGGCAAACTTTTCCGGCGAGCGTCACCGGAGCTCCGACGAGGTAGAGTTTTCTATCCCTCTCGTGTATAGTATTGGTCTTCTCCTTTCCCCCTTGCAATTGTCCTTAAATTTATAGTTTTGAACATTGTATAGAATTATCGTTCACGAGTCGTTGATCGCGTCAATTGGTCACGTAGAGGTGTTGTCTAGGGTATCTATGAACTCCCTAGGATGTCAACCGTTCAATTGTTAATCTAATTTCGAAAAGCCCCAAATTTATGAAAAAGTGTATCGTCGTCGTTTTGTAAAACCAAATTGGGGAAATTAACTAGTTGGACACTCTCGGGTGGTTGGTAGTTTAAAACGTAGTCTTGACACGTTTTTGTAGTGGATTGAACGAAAGAACGGTTTCATGAACGATTGGGACATTTTGTGATGAAAAAGGAATGTTTGGAAAATATACGTTTTGTGTGTAAACGAAAAGGTTTGAAAATGATGAAGGAAAATCACGTAGTGGAAATACATGTCGACTAGGAGGATGTTTGCCCTAAGTCGTGACGGAAAGAAATCAAATATGATACCTGAGTTGGCTATGATTATACGGGTAGTGTGGATACCTTGGGTGGCTAGTGTGAGCACCCACGACATTGCGCAATGGGGGTTTGACTGGGCCCTCCCGGTGTGCCGGGGAATCACTAGGAACTTTACGTTTAGAGGTTGACGAGCTCCTAATGACGGAACTAGCCGAAACTCAATACTATTTGGTAATTGTCCTTATTTCTATAAGGTGGGGAAGTAAAGTGAATCTTGGAAGAATAAACGGGAATTGGAATACGTTTTTATAATGTAAAATGAGTCTTTCACTTGTGTAGTTTCGACACTTGACACGATTCCCTCTTGGCCTTGTCTAAGCAAAATTTTGGTAAACATTGGATACTTTTACTTCTCTTTCACGAGTCTTAGATAGATCCTAGTTTTATTGCTTTTACTTTATGTTGAGTCGACAGTAAAATATTTGAAAGAAAGTAACGGTTTTAAATATGAGATCCATTGCATATGTCACATTTCATTCCTTGCACTATCACTCACCTACACCCCAATATTATAGACAGTAGGAGATGGATTATCTCTACCAGGCAGTCGTGCCTGACCCTCTACTTTTGTAGGACTTGTCCCTTTTACTTGGAGTCGCTGGATCCTTCGCAGGACTGGAGGCTGGACTGAGCTGTAGTGATAGGTTGCTCTCCTTTGTTGTACTTCACTTCTTTTATCTTCTGTTGGCCACCTTGTAAAGGATTAATTTATAAAATCCTATTTTGGCCCTTTTCTTTTAGTTTGGGCACTGTTGTACAAGGTTATGTTATGAAACCCCTTTTGCCCTTTTTATTGGTATCAGAGTAGCGCAGGCGATTTGTAATAATTGTATGGATGGTTAGTGTAGTGCTTGTGCTAGTTGTTCTACCATTTTTATTTGGATACTCTTTACCAAATTCTAACACTTCTCAAAAACAAAAAATCTCAAATTTTGGGAGTGTTACATGCACCGGTGCACAAAATTTACTGTTCTGTCCGGATTAGTTTGCATCGGTGAAAAGGAGGTTTGCACCGGTGCATGGGAGTTTGCATCGGTGCAGTGGAAGCTTGCACTAGTGCAAAAGTCTGTTCGTCACCAGTGCAGGTTTGCACTGGTGCAGAGGGGGTTTGCACCGGTGCACAGAGCCAAGAATTGGCTCATTAAGGACAGTTTGGTCATTTCGCGTAGGGGCTATATATACCATAGTTTGTACGATTTGGTCATCTTCTCCCCCATTTTTGCCCTAGCTCTTCTCTCTCTACCTCCATGGGAGCTCTCTCCCTTCCTCTCTCTAAGTTTTGAGGGCCATCCGAACCTCTCCCAAAATTCTTGCAAGGTTTAACGTCGTTCCCCACACCGAGGGCTTTGCAATGACGTAGGTGGCGAAGTCGTTCTCCAAAATTTTCGGGTAAGTCAATTTGTAAAGTGGTTTTCTCATGTTGGCTATTTGGAGACTTTGATTCCCCTTGACATCCCCTTTCCATTGATGTGCATAGGTTCGTCGATGCCGATAACTCCGCGGCTAGGGTTTCCTCCATTATTGGAACTTGAGGTAAATGTGCTTCTATCTTGTGTTTGTGTGATTATGTTAGGTCATCTAATTTGATTGATAAGATTAAAATCAAAGGTTTTCTTAAAAACCCATGTTTTGGAAATCATGAAATTTACATGTTTGATTAAATGAAATTGGACTCATCCTTGCATTGGATTAGAGTGTTCTTGGTGATTGGAAGGACGTGTGAATGTCAATTTCGTGTCTAGGACTTGTAATTGAATTATCAGAGTTTGATGGAAATTTGGGGGTTTTGTCCTAGGTATTTAATTTAGTAGAATTGAGCAGTGATCTTGTGCCCGCTAGGTATTTGATAGAATGCCCGAGGGGCTTACAAGTATAATTCATGGTTTCGTAGAGTTGTCGAATTCGGTTAGACCCTTGTGTATGGTCTTGGATGAGTTGGGTGATCTCATCTAAGCCCTTGTGTGTGGCCTTAAACCTATGAGAGATGGATTGGATGTTGGATTAGGTGTCCTTGGTGACTAGGACCCTTGTGTGCACTTGTGCACTCTAGGTGGTTGTGGAAATACCATAGTGAAGAGGATTGGGTATCGATGTGTGAACTCGTCACACTTGGATTGAGAAATCTTCTTTATGATAAAGTACCCTTGGATTGGTTGATTGGATAATTAGACTTGAGGTCTATATGTTGATGTGTGAATTCGTCACACTTAGGTGGGAACTCATCCCCTTGAAGTGAATTCATCACTAGGATTGGGAAACTCGTTCCCTTTGATTGAACTCATCAATCTCGTGAAATTTACCTATTAAACAACCAACAAAAATGACGTGGTGTGTGGTGACCAAATGATGTGGTCCTTGATTGTTGTGAATCAGTGCATCCCTCGTGGCACTTTGTGAGTTGGTGTATTCCTCGTGACACCTCGTATGTCCAGTGCATCCCTCGTGACACTTCATGTGATAGTGCATCCCTCGTGGCATTTCGTGTGATGGTGCATCCCTCATGGCACCTTGTGTGTTAGTGTATTCCTCGTGGCACTTCGTGAGCAAGTCAATCCTTGTCATCTCCAAGGAGACTCAAAAATGATTCCCCGTTTGGTGGCTTTCTTGGTTGGTTCTTGAATTTGTTGAGACAACCCAAACTAGCCCAAGGTTTAACTGTAGGACCGATCCTGGATTTGTCTAGGAGGTTCGAATCCCTTGTGGCCTTTTTCTAACACTTGTTACAAATTGGGAAGTCGAACAAACTAATTACAAGATAAATCAATTCACCAATGTGTACCTATATAGATAATTATATAGAGGAAAAGAAAGTATAGTCGATGAGCGACGTGGTTGGGTGAATTGTAGATGTAAGCTAAGTCGTGGAATTAGCTAATGGATTTGATGTGATTCGATGGAGTTTGTGAGTATAAGCTAAGTCGTGGAATTAGCTAATGGGTTCGATGTGATTTGATGGATTTTGTGAGTATAAGATAAGTCAGAAATTAGCTATTGGACTCGATGTGATATTTGACTTGGTGTGCCATAGTTGGTAGTGGTACCCCTAGAGATGGGTTGTGTTCTTGGGAGTGTCCTCCCTAGAAAGTATAATAGTTTTACCTTATTGACATGACATGGTTGAGGTTGAAGTCATTGGTTCTTGCGATTATGGTTTTAGTATGTGTTGCCTAGTAGAATGGTAAAAGGGGGTACTTGGTAAGGAGAAGGTTTTGATCTTGTACTATCGTTAGTCTCGAAAGAGATAGAAAGACTTGGGTTTCTCTTTGTGTACTTGTGTAGATGGAAGTCTTGGTTAGACTTATGAGTCTTGATTTGGGATAGTGACTTAGTAGTGTAGTTTAAGAATGTGTGAGCTTGGCATGCTTGGGATTGCATCATAGGAATTCACACCACTTGCACATATCATCATAATTGCATTTGCACTTGATAGGTGCATATTTGCTGGGTCTTTATGACTCAATCTTCTTTTTATAGTATTTATACAGGTTTGCTTGGTTGATAGTTTGTAGTGGGGAGTTGGCTTTGGGCTTGCTCCACTTTCCCTTTCAGTGAGGAGCATTGCATTGTATCCCTTTCATATTTCATGTTGTATCATTGCAATAGAATCCCCTTCCCCTTTTCTTACTTGTAGTTGAGTTTCAATTCAAATGTAAAAGGTTGTAAGTATTTCAATTTCAAGCAAGTTCATGTAAAGGATTGTTTATAATTCCATTCTCCGCATGTTTTATGTAAATGCTTGTAAAGAGATATGTTTTGCAATTAACACCCCTTGTCTCGTGGTTTGGTCAATATGGTTTATAATGAGTCATTATTTTATTCCATTTCAAAAAAATGGTTTGAAAATCTGGGGCGTGACAACTTGGTATCAGAGCTTTTGTTCGAAAACCTTGGAACTTTGAGGAGATTTTTATCTCAATGGGTTCTTCATGTGCTTTCCATGGAGTCTTTTGTGCGTGTTTGCATGCATTAAGTGTTGCATGGCATTATTATGCCATTGTCTTGAGGCATAGGAAGTTGGCATTAGCATGCCCTTGTTTTGAGGCATAGAAATTTGGCATTTGTATGCCCTTGTTTTGAGGCATAGGAGTTGGTATTGTACTCAGATGAGTTTGGTTTTTGCTGATATATTGGAGATTCTATATATGGATATGTGTGTATGTTGAGTAGGTGGTTGATTTTACTAGCATGTGATATAGTTTGACTCATAGTTCTTGTGTAGAAATTTATGAGCATAGCGTTATTGTGGTTCATATATTGAACGTGCTATTTTTGTGTTTGCTAGGACTTATCATCGCTAGTCACTTTGGTGGTCGATATGGTAAATCGTTAGAGAGGTCGTAGGATTCGTCAAGAAGTCCCGATGGAAGATGTTCGCGATGAGGAGAATGTTGAAGTGGGTCAAGAAGAGGCAGTGGATCCGAGATTGTTCATGAGATAGCTTGCCGAGGCCATGGTTGAGGCCACCAGAGCAGTTCAAGCCCCCAGGGCTAGGGGTGTTAGCCATGTGATGGAGGCTTTGTGAGAGTTCTGTGCTATGAACCCTCCTAGTTTCAATGGAGAGGGTGTGCCTATTGAGGCCAATCATTGACTTTCCAGAATTTGTAAGGCATTGGATACCCTTCAGATTCATGAAGACGAGTTGCGAGTGTCTTTTGCATCCTATCAGTTGGTCGGTGAAGAAGGAGAATGGTGGAATTCAGTTGTTAAAGCCAAGAAAGATGCGCGGAGATTGGCTAGAGTTGCAGATCCAGGATTTATTGATGAAGATGTTGGTGCCATATCATAGGAGCAGTTCGTCTCTACCTTCGAGGATCAGTACTTCCCAGAATCATTTCATGAGCAGTTGCAGATGCAGTTTGAGGTGTTGCATCAGGGCGACATGATAGTATCTTAGTATGCGATCAAATTTCAGTCTTTGTCCCATTTTGCTCTAGAGTTAGTCAGTTCGGAGGATCGCAAGTGCAAGAGATTCGAGCGTGGTCTTCGTCTCTCCATCCAGAGACTCATTGTTGGGCAATGCATTTGTTCATTTTCCACCATGTTGGATCGTTCCAGGGCTATTGAGCCTCTTTGCAAGGAAGATGACAAGGAAGTCAGAGTGTGAGAGCCTCGTCGACAATCTTTTGTTTCAAATTCCATGTCTTATTCAGATAGTTTTGGGAGAAAGCGGCATAGAGATCATTCTTTTTCTCAGAGTCAGCAGAGTTCTCAGTCCCTTATCAGTGTTGGTGTTGCAGAAGAGCTACCCAAGAGCCATCTTGTTTTTCATCACTGCAATCAGCAAGGGCACTACCGTTCGCGGTGTCCCCAGGTTACTTGTTTTGAGTGCGGCCAGTCAGGACATGTGGGAAGAGTTTGCCCACAGAGGAGCGGTAGGTAAGGAGAGATGTCAGTTGGGCGTCACTCGTCAGTTGTGCCAAGAGTTCAGAAGTTCCAACAAGGGAGTCAAAATCAGTCGTCGCATCATCAGTCGTCTGTACCCAGTCCTCCAGTTTGAGAGAGGAACCAGTTCTAGAGGTGCAAGTCAGACTTCGATTCAGAGGGGAAAACAGCCGGTAGACTAGATGACCCGTGGTAGAGTGTACGCTATTGCTACAGCAAATCCACAGCCGCCGGTTTCTCCATCTTAGTAGACTTGTTTGTGTTGGCTTGTCTTAGTTGTACTGTGTGTTGTTGGAATTGCCAACTTTGTTGTGTTTTGCTAGTAGCATTGTAAACTCGACTTGACTTTATGTGTTTTGCTTTGGATGTTGCTTCCCTATGTGGACATCATTGTAGAAATCTTCTCAGTTGAGGCTTTCGTTACCTAGTTGGGACGCTTCTTGTTGCAAGTTTCATATTCTCATATTTCATAAATTGATACCATAATGATTTCAGTTATGATCTCACTTCCGTTTGAATTAAGGATGAATAATGTTGGTTCTCTTGTGCCACCTTGTTCTTGTTGTGATGGCCAAGTTTGATGTTTACTCTCCACTTGTTTGATTGGTATGTCTTTTGAGACCATTCTTGCTTTCTTGAAATTCCACATCCTTGTGCCCCAAGCGTTGGGTGAATTGTTAGATACATTGGGAACGAGTAATTGAGTCGGTTATTCTTACACTTTCAGTGTAATAGCCTGCCCCCACCCTGCACAATATTGTCCGCTTTGGCCGCCAAGTCCCAGTGGACTTCCCAGGAGGGCACCCATCCTTGGACTACTCCAGGATGAGCACGCTTAACTGGGATGTTCCAGTGGGCTTTAATGCCCGCACGGCTTTAAAAGGCCTTGTGCAAGGTAGGTTCATAATCGATTATTTATAGTACAAACAACTTACATCCACCAAGCGATGTGAGACTTGTTTGTGGTGGCTGTGAGTCTGGATAGTACTCGGGCCATTCGGATGCTGGCCGGACGACTTAGGAAGCCTGCTTCGGCTGTCTGCGCGGTCACCTATAAGAGAAGAGGGGATCGCCTGCTTGGCTCCTGCAAAACAGGGGTTAGTGCCCACCGGTCGGCAGTGACCGAGAGGGGCCTCCGATGGCTAAGTCAGCAACTGTTGGAGAAGGAAACCGTAAGCTGAAAAGAGGGGTCAGAGAGATACCAAAGAGCGATCCCATGAACAGTGTTTTGATGGGACATTTATAGGGAGTCCTTACTTGGCGCCAAATATGCAAGCATGTGATGCACACGGGGGGGAGGCCAGGTGCTGACGTCAGCCCTATGGTGTTGATGGGCCGCTGAACCGACCCGAGCCACGTCAGCAGTTGTACGGCTGACCCGAGTGCCACTTGTCGGAGGTCATTGTTCCCTGTTGCTGCCAACGGTGGACCCCTCCGGCATAAGACCGTCCGTCGGTGGAAGTTGTCCCTTCTCCCAATGGGAAGAGGGGGAACGCTGGGCTTCCTTGACGTCCGGTTGGGTATGCCAAAGGTTGAAGGAGACCGCATGGCCGACCCGGCTTGGCTCCTTCGGGTGTCCAGTGAGACTGCTTCGGTTGCTGAAGGGCACATGATGAACCGCCGGTTCTGTCCTCCAGCAGCAGTATGTCCGGAGGTCCGTGAGGCCGATGGTCCTGGATTGCTCCGGATGTATTGATAGGTCTGGATTATTGGAGATGTCCGGATGGTGAGGGTCCAGCCCAAGGCGGATAGGGTCCGGCTACCACAATAGCCCCTCAATGCTTTTCAACTTGTTGGAAGGGATTGATTTGTTCTGCCAGACATTGACTGCTCCGTTGGCCGGACACCGAATGATGTATACCTGCCTTGTCATATTCACAAGCTTCTTTGTCCGGCTTTGAAAGCACGCGCGATGTTCGGCGCGTCACTGATTTGTAATGATTGTATTCTTTAGCCGCCATTTCTGATCGGCCACGTGTCTTCATCTGATTGGTCAGGAGAGTCGGTACGTGTGGATGGGACACCCATCGATATCCTCATCCATCGAATGATTGGCTGGAGCCACTGCCTCGGGATCCGTGCGGGGCGTTCAGTCTTCTGCTGTCTATAAATATCGTCATTAGGGGTAGGTGAGGCATTCACTTCCACCATATCCGCTCTCCGACGCTTGCCTTCAGATGACTGCTTTGCTTCCGGACTCTCGAGCTTCTAAGATTCTCTTTTCTTTCAGGTATTGTCCGGACCTTAGTAAACTTCTGTCTTTCCTTTTATTAAAGCGGTCTCCTGCTCGATCGGTGGGAAAATCATTAGTCCGACTGCCTGTCTGCCAGACGGTCAACCCCTTCGCTGACTGGGTTATAAACCCTTTAGCGGAGGGTAAGTAGAGTCGGCGCAAGCCCCAAGTTTGGGGATCTATCGCCCTCTAACTTTCGTTTTGATTGTCCGGCAGGACGTGAGCAGGAGATGTCGGACTCAGACGTCGCCCAATCGAACTCTGATGCGGAGATGAGTTCGGCTGAGGAAAGATATTCTGATATCGAGACCGACGAGGAATCATCGTCATCCACTCCGAGCGCTGAAGATGTTATAGAGTCGGCGAGTCCCATAGCCATTGTCGTGCCTCCGGCAGCTCCTGTTGAGCCTGAAGAGGTTATCGAAGAGGAGGAGCCGGAGGAAGCCGGACCGTCAGGCCGGCGCATCTGTCCATATCTGCGGTACACCAGAACCGGCGTCTTCTTGCCGGATGACTTCAAGGGGAGGTTCTCTGTCCCTAATGACGTCACCACGGAGCTTGTATTTGAGACGGAGGAAGTTCCTTATGGTGAGGGCTTCGTGGCCATCCCCTTCATGGCCATCACGGAGGGAGGGCTCCGGCTACCTATGGACGAGTTTATTAGAGACCTTATGCGCGAGTATGGGCTTTCCCCAGCCCAGCTCTCCGGAAACACATATAGGGTGGTCGGCTGCATTAGAAAGCTGTGCAAAACCCATGGTCTCGTTTTTACTGTTGCTGATCTCTTCGGTATTTTCACACTTTCCCAAAATAAGAAGAAAAAGCGCTATTTTTTGAGCGCCCGTCCGGGTTGCGGCGATTTGTTCACCCGCTTGTCGGACTCTGATAAGTTTGCTGACATTTATGTTCTGGTTACCGGCGGCTATAACAACCCTGCTGACGGTAGCAAGCCCATTCCGACCGCTAAGGGGTCGGCTGGTAAGCTCCGTTTGTGTCTTCGGTTTTCCTCATTTCCCTGCTTTCTAGTATGCCGGCTGATTGAATTTTTTGTTTTGCAGCCCTTTCAAGAGTTACCCTCCGGTTGAAGAACCGAGCCGAGCCCAGCCACATTACTGCACTCCGAAACCTTCCACATAGAGACGTTCCCAGGGTTTTGGAATACCGGCCGTCTTACCTGTCTTTTCTGGAGGATAAGAGAAAAAGACAGCGCCGACGCATTGCCCTAGATGGAGCTCCCGCCATGCCGATCAGAGAAGGTTTTGAAGAAGAAGCTCGCCCCATCACAGATGATTTTATCAGAAAGAAGAGGAAGGTCGCCATGGGGACGGAGGGTACCACCTCCAGGGGCACTGCTGCTGTCGCCCCCCTACCCCGGGACCTTTCACTGCGTCCGGAGATGCTGTTGGATCCCGGACTCCTCTGGCTGGGACCGGATCTCAGGATCCGGCAGTGGCGGCGACTAGGGAGCTGGTTCGGCAGCCCCAAGGGAGGACTTCATCTCATCCCAGCGTAGACTGTGGGAAGCAGCCGGTTGGAGCCGATGAGATATGGCAGCCCCAACTGACCTGGCCGGACGGCACCCATATTTTGGCTTCCGACAGTGTGGTGGAGCACCCCGAGCTGGGGGTGAGGTTTGCAAAGGCCCTGGCGTCGCCCGACAACACTGCTGCTATGCTGGATCTTTACGTTGGACGGGTGGAGAAGGGCTTCTCCTGTCTGGTTGAGGTAACATTTCTTTTGACAGTCTGTTGCCAGACCCCTGTACTTCATGCAGCCTGCTAATTGGTTGATCTTCCTTTTGTAGGGCATTGCCTGTTTCTCCACTGTGTATGACAGGTTCCTTCGACTTGCCAGTGATTCGGTCCGGCTGCGGAGTGAGGTAGCCCTGAAGGACGCTGAAATTACTAACCTCCGGACGGCAGTGGAGGAGGGGAAGAGAAGGGAGGCCGAACTGGACAAGAAGCTGAGGGGCGAGAGGCGTTCACACAAGAAAGAGCTGGACGCTGAAAAGAAGAAGGGACAGGACATGGCCAAGGCGTCTGAAGCGTCCGGCTACAGCTCAGGACTGAAGGACGCCCGGGAGACCCTTCGTCAACAATGCCGGAATCAGGTGATCCTTCAGCATGAAAGGAGCTACATCCCCGGGTATACGACGGGCCATCGGCACGGATATGAGCTGGCTCTTCAAAGGGCAAACATGCCCGACAGTCACTCCGCCCGACAGTACGGCAGATGCCCGGAGATAGTCCTGATTCCGATGGAGGAGACCTACCCGGAGGTCGAGGATGACGGAGAAGAAGGAGAGGAAGTTGCCGAAGAGGAGCGCCACCCGGAGGGGCAGCATTCGGAGCAGCACTGAAGTCTTCCTTTTCTTCTTTTCCTTTTGCTTGTTTTTGAAAAATCTTTTGTAATCATCCTTCGGACCCAGTCCCACTTTTTTTCTATGAAATGTGAACGCTTCTCGTACTTGGCTTGTTTGTATCAAAATAATTTTGTAACAGCTGGCGTCCGGACATGCTAAGGGGTTTACCAATACCCTTAGATTGAGCCGGACGTCTTATCCAGTAGGCTGAGATCATCATATGGCCGGCACCGGAGGCTCGACCAATGTGGCGAGAATCCTTGACCGGAGGCTGGTGCAGACGACTGCTGAAGGCTCGGTTAAGGAACGATCCCATGAGGGTATTGTGCCAGGACCGAGAGAAGCCTGGCGGGTGCCCGCCGGAGGCTCGACCATTGTAGCAAAAATCCTTGACCGGAGGCCAGTGCAGACGACTGCTGAAGGCACGGTCAAGGAACGAACCCATGAGGGTATTGTGCT
>NMUG010002745.1:0-15584 GCA_002855965.1 Monotropa hypopitys
TCCGGCAGGCGCCAGTTTTGACTGGGTTATAACCTACCATGCATCCCATGCCTCCGGCGGACGCGAGCTTTGACTCGGTTATAACCCGACCGTCCATCACCATGGCTCTGGATTATCTACCCATCCCGAAGACCGACCGTCTGGCTTGGCCGGGTCGCTGCAATGAAGACCGTGGCTCCAGCAGGTGCCAGCTTCGACTGGGTTATAACCTACCGTCCACTCCATGGCTCTGGGCAATTCATCCATCACCATGGCTCTGGCAGGCGCCAGCTTTGACTGCGTTATAACCTGTCGTCCATCCCATGGCTCCGGCGGGCGCGAGCTTTGACTCGGTTATAACCCGACCATCCATCACCATGACTCTGGATTGTCTACCTATCCCGAAGACCGACCGTCTGGCTTGGCCGGGTCGCTGCAATGAAGACCATGGCTCCGGCAGGCGCCAGCTCTGACTAGGTTATAACCTGCCGTCCACCCCATGGCTTTGAATGAATTATTTATCATCGTGGCTCCGGCAGGCACGAGCTTTGACTCGGTTATAACCTGCCGACCACCCTGTGACTGGACAAGTCACCTATCATCATGGCTCCGGCAAGCGCGAGCTTTTACTCGGCTATAACCTGCCATCCATCTTATGGCTCAAGGCTATCTTCCCGTCAATCCGGATGCCTCCCCTTATCGTGGGGCTATCTTATGCATATTTCTAGGATCAATCCAGAAAACTATGCATCACGGAACTCTATATTTGTCCAGACACTACCCTAATCTGGGTCTCTTATATGCCTCCGGCAAAAGTCCGGACCATCACTCTTGTTTGGGGCTCTTATGAGCGGCTAGCAGCAGCCTGAGGCTATTTCCCTCTTTGCAAGGCTATCGTATATCCGACTGATCTGTCGGCAATCAACTATTATCAACACCCATCCGGACGTTCATAACTAGCACGATCAAACCGTTTAATTGTCCTCCGGCGCGAGGCCTCTCGACACGCTGCTTCTGGATCTACTTCTGAAACCATTATCATCTCATACGCGCCGACGAAAATGAGGTAACATTAATTAATATTTTTTCACAACTATAGTACAATACATGATGTGTACATGGAAAACAAAAGAGAGAGTGACATTATAATTGTGCCGAACGAGTAGCCTCCGGCACAACAGCAGGAGCTCCCCCCAGCAGACTAGCCGAAATAGTTTCCGCTCCCTCCGGCAAACTAGCCGACACGGTCTCCGGTATGACCTTGGAGGCTCCCTCCGGCATATCCACACTTGACCCCTCCGGCATATCAGCAACCAAATTCTCCAGTGCCACTACTGGAACATCCGACCGCAGGACAGTCAGAAAATAATCGTCCAGGAATTCCAGCGGAGGGACTGTGCGCTCAGGCACAATTACATTCATCCGAAAGGGCGAGTCTGCGGGGATCCCAACCGTATCCAGTGCCATCTGCCAGGCTTCGTGGAAGGCCATGCTATAACCTCTCCTGAAGCCGATCTCATGTGCTTTCGGGCACACCACCTCCAACTCCTCACTATAAACCTCCCTGGCATCCTTGAGACCCTCAATATAGGCATTCTTGTCGGCTTCGGCCACCGCCGTCTCCAACTCCTCCTGGCTGACTCCCCCAGCCGAAGGGACACTGCTCGGTCTGGCATCAAACTTCTCCTTCAACCGGTCCCTATTCGCCGTCATCACCTCAAGCTGCTGACGAAAATAATCTCTTTCAGCTTCCGTCTCCTTCTGCTTGACCCCCATTTGGTTCACGTGAACGACCCACTTGTGTGATGACCAGAGCACCTTTTGACTGGTCCTGTACAAACCTGAGAGACTCTGGCAGGCCTACAGTTTCACGAAGAATGATCAGAATAATGAGCTGTCATCTAGGGTCCGACAAAGAAAAATAAGGGTACCTTTATAAGACTTGAGCTGGCATAATCGTACATATCCTCAATCGAGGTTGGCATAGCATTCATATCGACCAGAAGCTGCAGCGCCCGGAGTAGAGGGTATGAGACTGTCGGGTCAACCGTAACGCCGTCCGTCAAGAGAACAACCCCCCCATTGAATTTTTTGAAATTAGGGGCCCATGGCTCGGGAGACCCTGGGACGAATGTCCGCCGTGGCGGCCGGAGTCTATATCTCATGCCCTCCGGAACCTCCTCTTCTTCATAAGGCTCCTCTTTCACCGGGAGTAGCTTCGGTTGACTTCCATCAGGGGCGTCCTCCGACGCATCAACAGCCCTAGCCTGTGCAGGTATCCCATCCGCAGCCGTCTCTGGCGGTTCCTATAACGATCCACCCGGAGCCTCAATCTGCTCAAAGTATTCAAAGACGATCATGTGTCTCTGGACAGGGGCTGGTGCTTCCGGATGTTCTCCCAGCTTCCTCTTCCCTCTTGCTTTCCGGTCCTCAAGAAAGCTGTTGTACATTGGCTCATATCCCAGAAGGGTAGGAGCATCCCTGCCTTCACATCTAACAAGGGTTGCGATCCGGGCAGCCGACGCCTTAGACCTTCAATGTTTAGATATTGCCGACACATCAGGCCTTCCCTCTTTAATCGTGATAGGGTGTCGATGATCTTCATCCAAGCGTAAGCTATACTCACCAAAAATCTTAAGGTGGATGTTTCCCCACTTTTCTGAGTCCGGAAGCCTCATAAAAATGTCACCATAGGGCTTCCGTGGAGTAAAGAAGTACCGGCCGGAGGAACGGTTGCAGGACAGTGAGAACAAACCCATGAGGTCCGGCAGAAGGAATTCAAGATCGTGCCTATTACATAAAACCCGGATGCAGCTGATAGTCCGGTAGCAATTCACCGACAGCTGTCTCGGTGTAAGTTGAAACGCGTGAAAAAAAACCCGGAGGAACCGAGAAAAAGGAAACCTCAGTTGGCCTTCGGTCACAGCCATCAGGGGCACAGTAGTGTGATCCTCCGAATATGTAACCAGCGCCCCGACCTCCGCGCAGGTCACTGTGTCCGGAAACTCATACCGACAGGAGAACTCCTCAAATTCAGCAATTCCTCCCCGGAAGAAACGAAGGTAGGGGTAGGACTCGTCACGGACTCTCCTTCGCGACCCTCTTAAAACACTGGCCGGTCGTCCTCCTAGAGCCACATATGTGGGTTCGGCCTCATCAGAAAAGCACCGAACAATGTTGCCTCGGCCACTTACCGGAGGCTGTCTCGAGGATGATGCTCTGGGCGTAGTATCTCCGACAGGCGACGACATCTTCGAGCTAGCCTCAGGTGTAAGCTCTGTAGGAGTCGGCTGAAACAAAGGATCTAGCTCAGAATGCGACGAAGATGAAGACAAGTTGACTATCTGATCCATAACGAGCAGTGCAGAACAATGCCTTTGCCGAAGGGTATGCAGCTCTCCGGAGGCTTCTCACGCACAAAACATGATACCGAAGGTCGTATTGAACAGGTCTATTTATAGGTTCCCCCCAGGTATGGGACACATATGTAAACATTAATGATTCCGCACACACACCGAGGCGGTCAGTTTGACCTGCAAATCGGAGCGTGACACGTGGCGATACCCGACAGTCGTGTTTAATCAATGCCCTGACGCCTGTCAGGTGACGTCATAAGTGACACCAAGAAGAGAATTGTCGCGACCTTTCTCCTGGAGCATGGTGTCCAGTAGACCAGTTTCAATCTTTTCCAAAAATTTGGTAAAGATTGAGGGGCTATTGTGGTGACCGGACCTATGCCCCGGGAGAATAGTCTATCACTAAAGCTTCGGCAATATAGTCAGACCGGACTGGAAGGTCTGCATTATGGCCGACCGCCATCGTCCGGACAGCTTCCCCTTCGGTGATATTCTTCGCCGCCTCGCGACCCACTCCCGAGCAGACCGGACCATCCGGAGGGTCACCCTTCTGTCATTGTCGTGGGGGATCCAGCGTGATGCCCCGTCCGTACAACCTAACCCGATCCACCAACCATCCAGGCCCACTAAAGGGGCCCCGACATACGGCCCACTCAATATTCTTGAGCACCAAGTCAATATTTCTCTATAAATACCACCCGTGGGTACTGTTCACGGGATCGAGCGATCAATCCAGACTTTTGATCCATGACCGCTACCGTCCGGCCTCCTCTCATTTGCTTTACCTCCTCAAACCATTACTAACTTAAGCATCGGAGGCCCCGTTGGTCAAAACCGACCGGCGGACACTAACCTTTATTTTACAGGAGCCAAACAGGAGGACCCCTTTATTTACTTGCAGGGACCACTCGAGCCACCAGTCATAACTGACACCCCATACCCGAAGGGTTAGCAACCGAAGGCACCCATTCGGAAGAAACAGGTTACCACAGGGACCTCTATAACGAGATCGAAGACTGCGACCAGACGATCGCGGTAACATCTTTCAATCTCGGCCTAGATCACTCCAGCCGAGAGTTTGAAGATCTGATGTTGTTTCCTCCGTCCACGATGAATGAGCTCGTGGCCAGGATTGAGATCTACGCAAAACTTGAAGAGGCCAAGGAGGAAAGAAGTAAGGCCGAGCAGCGCTCCGGCCACGGCGCGACCAACAATTGCTCGGTGCGCAAGAAGAAGATCAATATTGTTCGGACGGGGGAGGACCGAACATACAAGCGACACGAATTTGTGGCCCATACCACTGTGTTCAAAGAGCCAACCTTCTTGCTCCTTCGCAAAATCGAAAAGGAGCCATTCTTTAGGTGGCTCGAGAAATGGTTGGGAGCCCCCAGAAAGGACAATGAATAATTCAGGTGTTCTTACCACAGGGAAAAGGCTCACCTGATCACAAATTGTCGGGCCTACAAGGACTTCCTCGAGGAGATGGTAATATTCGGTCACCTCGGTCCTTACATCGACACAACAAAGGCAAGCGCCGAGGAAATTGAGGTGGAAGCAAGGCCGGGGCTCAGAACAATCAATGTTATCCACGACATGGTGGATAGACAACAGGAAGACAAGCTCCGGTCAGTGCTGGAGCAGATTTCTAGTAAAGAAGTTCTGTCGGTCCAACCAGCACCGAAGAAGCAAAAATCAGAATCCAAGTATACTATTTCATTTTTAGATAGGGATTCCGAGAGGGTTCAGTACCTTCACTAAAACGCCTTGGTCATCACTCTACAAATTGCTGAGTGCAATGTCCAAAGGGTCCTCATTGACCTCGGCAGCTCAACCAATATCATGTATTATTCCCTATTCAAGAAAATGCGGTACAAAGTTAAAGACCTACAACTGACTGCCGTACCACTGGTGGGATTTAATGCGGCCTCTGTATAACCACTTGGCAAAATCCTCATCCCAGTGTCCATCGACTTGGTCACAACCGAGGTGGAGTTCGTGGTGGTCGACATCCCCTCGCCTTACAATGCTATCTTAGGCCAAACCTGGGTCCATAACATCAGGGGAGTGGCTTCCACGTACCACCAGGTAATCAAGTTCATTGGTAGCCAAGGAGTTGAGGAGCTTTGGGGTGACCAAATATCGGCGAAATAGTGCTATATCGCTATTGTCAAAGGAAAGGTCACTCCTGAGCAAGTACACTGTGTGGAGGTTCCGAACCAACCAGTGCCTGAGGACGTCGGTACAAGTGTCTCTGACAAATCAATTGAGGACATTGTGTTCGTACCCTTGAGTGCCAACGATCTGGAGCAACATGGAGATATTCTCTTGGACTCCCTATGAGATGCCAAGCGTTGATCCAAGATTCATCAGCCATCACCTCAATGTTCGGCCGAAGTGTCAGTCAGTAGTTCAGAAAGCCAGACGGTCGGCATCAACTCATGCTGATGCCGTCATAGAAGAAGTAGATCTACTGGCCAAAGCTCAGGTGATCAGAGAGGTCCAATACCCCACCTGGTTGGCTAACACGGTGGTGGTAAAAAAGAAGACTAGCAAGTGGAGGGTTTGTGTGGACTACACCAACCTCAATGAAGCTTTCCCCAAAGACAGTTTTCATGTGCCAAGGATAGATCAGCCGATCGACTCAACAACCAGACATTCCCGCATGAACTTTATGGATGCCTACCGATGGTATCACCAGATTCCGATGTTCGTCCCAGACCAAAACAAGACGACATTCATCACTCCCCGTGGTCTCTTCTGCTACAAAGTCACGCCCTTCGGTCTCAAAAATGCTGGGGCAACATACCAGAGATTTGCATGGAAGAATATTGTCTCTCACTTCGGCATTCCATACGCCTTCATTTCTGACAACATCACTCAATTTGTGGGGATCTATTCACAAATTTCTGTGCCGAACACAGAATCAAATTCTACAATTCAACCCTCACTACCCCCAAGGCAATAGACAATCTTAAGCATCAAACAAGACGAGCGGTAGTGGGATCAAGAGAAGGCTCCAGGCAGTAAAAGGCAGATGGGCCGAAGAGCTTCCCAGCGTCCTGTGGGCTTACCGAACGACTCCTCGACGCTCCACAGGGTAAACACCATTCTCATTAGCCTTCTGCATGGAAACAATTATACCATTAGAAGACGAGCTGTCAACTATCACAACTGAAGCATTTGACGAGGTTTTCAATAGCGCAACAATTCAAAAAGATCTGGACCTGACCGAAGAGAGACACGACTTAGCTAGGATCAAACTTGCAGCATACCAGCAAGGGGTAGCAAGGAATTTCTCCTGATCGGTCTGGCCCAAGATCTTCAAGAAAGATGACCTCGTCCTAAGAAAGGTGGTTGGAAGGGCCATACAGAGTGATCGGCCAGGCAGGGACGAGGCTTACAGACTCGAAGAGTTGGACGACATACCAATACCCGACCATGGAACGCAACCAATTTGAGAAGATATTATCACTAAGCAAATTGTATTACGGCCTAGGTCCCTCGCTTATCAATGAAATGGACTTTCACTTCTCCATATCGAAGAAATTGTCTATCTTTCTGATCGGTGGTTTTACTGAAGCATTACAATTGATGTTTATCTATAAAATGTACAAGCAGCTGTTCGGTGGTATTGTCAAAATATTGAAGTTGTCGTTCATCTATGAAACGGGCATGCAGTTGCGCAGTGGCATTGCCAACGTAGCAAAAGTTGTCGTTCATCTATAAATGCACATGTAGTTTCTCGGTGGCATTGCCGATGCAGCAAAGCTGTCATTCATCTATAAAACGCGCATTCAGCTGCTCGGTGGTATTGCCGATGCAGCACAGTTGCCGTTCATCTATAAAACCTGCATGCAACTGCTCAGTGGTATTGCCGACGCAACACAATTGTCGTTCATCCATAAGATGCGCATGCAGCTGCTCGGTGGTATTGCCGACGCAACACAGCTTCCAATTATCAAAATATTGCACATGCTATCGGTGGCTTTGCCGAAGCACCTTGTTCCCGACTGAGGGAAAGGTTCTCATAATCGGCTCCCTCCCCTCAGTGGGGGAGAAAGGAACAAGAACATTCACATACATTGTGTTTCTAAAAAAGCTAAGTGTTGAAAACACTCCAGAAATAGCGCCGAAGCAAAAGATGCACAGATGGAGAAATAGCTTTTTCATTCAGAGAAACATAGCATTACAAGGAAAAGACCGACCACAAGTCGGCTCGGTCCAAAACAAAAAGTACAAGCAGCAAATCAAGCCCTAGAGATGGCAGGATCGGCCCAGTAGACTGGGTCCCAGTAGCAACCTCCTCTCCAGATGCCGAAGCCTTCGACACTCTCAACCAAGCCCCACCAGTAGTCGAAGACATGTGAGGAATGATCCTGATTGACTTGGTATCATCCTTCACTCCCGTGGAAATAAGGCCGCAGACCCATCCTTTCTTGAAGAGAAGGTCCTTAACAAAGGCAACCTGGCCAATATACTGAGCAATGGCCTCATCAAAGCCCTTGTTGTAGAATTTATCCTCAAGACCAGCCATCTTCTTGTTGGCCTCTTCAAGCATGGCTCGGGCCTTCTGAGCTTCAGTCGTCAGCTTATGGATCTCGACATCCTTTGAAGTAAATTCATCATTTTTGAATTTGACGCTGACTTCAAGGGCCTTCACGTGCGCCGACAGCCCTGCAGAAGAGTTCTTAGCCTCCTCGAGCTTCTTCTCACTCTCCTCACTGGACTTCTGATGACAGCAAGAGGTGACCACCAGGTCGGCAATGCGTCGGTCCACACCACGTCGACGGTCATCATCTACAAAGACAAGAAAATTAACAAACCGAGTCAAAGAAAAAGATAGAGTACAAACGAGCAAAATGAAGAACCATACCTGACCGACGTGGTACATCATGTGTTGGAAGCAGGACCGTGTACCGAGGGGGAGCTCCTCGACATCCTTCGGCAGTGTGAAGGCCATGGCCAGGGCCAGGGCCACAACCGGGCTCTCCCCCACCGCATCAGTGACCACAGGCTCATACCACTTCGACACTACGACCGCTTCCCCACTGACGGTTGGTTGGGGGATCTCAGAAGTCCCGGCATCAGTAGCAGCCAGAGTAGCAGCCGGAGTGACAAGAGCCTCCTCGGCTTGCCTTTCCCTTTTCTGAGCCCGAGCCTCCTTTAGCTCGTCCGTAGTAGGAGCCTTACGAACCGACCTATCTTCAATAATGGCCACTATTGTCTCAGCATCAACAGTGGTCTGGCAGGTCTGGCCAAACACTTCGGCGGCAATATTCCTCGCCTTCCTTTTGCTTCCCATCTCCTCAACTATCTCTTCGACACTATCAACCGAAGCTTGTCGAGAGTCCAAGGTATGGGTATACGTCGGTGTATACCAAAGAAAGTAGGCACCGAACGACGAGACGTAGGGAGTTCGGATACTTTCTTGACCCTTTTCGTGTCGGCACCAAACCTCAAAGAAGTGACAGTACCATCATGCAAAATAAAACACACTTCACATGACTACTGGCTAGAATTGAGAAAGCAAGTCTCACCTGGAGCTCCGGTCTTGAAGGGAACCCGGAAGGGCCCTACCGTGCAATCAAATACACTAAAGACAATCATACAGTCATCAGCATACTTATCAGAATTTGGCAGGTCGACAATTAGACCGGTCTGATTCGGCCTCTTATTGAAGTAATATTTTCGGGACTTCTTGTTGAAGCTGATCATGTAGCACCCGAAGATATCCTCGAAGATGATCCTCTCCTTCTCCCTAAGGGTCTCGTTCAGCCGAACAACCCCCATAATGATTCTGAAGATGTTAACCATCACTTGGGATGGCGTAAGGTTCAGCATGACGAAGAACTTGCTCATTATAGGGTGGAAGGAGAACCGAACAACACCCTCCACTACGACAGGAATGTGAATGTGGATATGCGACGACCCCGATTCCATATCACTGACTAGGACAAGGGAGATGTGGACGTTGTTTGGTATGCCGTACTCCTCCTTAAACTCCCGGATGTCCGACTCAGAAGATAGCATCTAGCAGAACTTGTCGGACCACTTCTTCGGCGCCATGATTGAGATCTGAAGAGCACAAACAATGAGGCACCATTAGACGGTCCGATAATGACCCGGGCGATAAGGCACGAAAATGTTCAATAGGTGGGCATTCAGCCACCAGCCAACTGGGTGGCGAAGCCCTGTCAACAGGAAGAAGATAACTGGAATCCATGGAGCCAGAGAATTCCAGCATCCACGAAGGCCTTGGGAGACTAATCCTATGGCCAGATCTGGGAAAAAATCACTAAATCGATAGAGAAAAACAGGAAGAACAAAGGCATATGCAAGGACGAGCATGAAATCATACCTTAAGTAGGAAGATTAAGGAAGAAACCACTAAGAATCTTACCGGAAATCATCTGGGAGGTTGACGGAAATCGCACAGAGGAGCAGAGCTTCAGAACGCACAAACGGAACGACCTGCAAAACCCTAGGGGGGTTTATATATCCCAGGCATTGGGCGGGAAAAAGCTAGTTACCGGCCGACCGGACTAGCCAGTAGAAGGAAGCAATGATTACTGTATTAATTGAAAAGCAAACCGACGTCGCCGAATGGCCACCGCACGCGCGACCTGTCACATCCGCCACAGAGCCGATCAATGGCAATGTGCCACGTGGTCTGACATCCTGCCATTTCAGGCACATGATCATCACTAGGGCTTCCACCTATTGATGTGACATCTTGGCAGACGCACAAGCAGTGCAGAGGGCGACATGTTATCGTATCCAAAAGTGACGGTTGATAAAGCTGTTAGAGGCTCAAGCTCCTAGGCAACTCAAGTCGTCCGACGCTCCTTCTTCAGCACCAACATGTTTTTACGGTTTCAAGTTAACCCCGCTTCGGCCAAAATGCCTCGGCCAAAGGGGTTGAGGTGATATTGTTGGGGGCCAAACCAAAGGAGAGGTCGGAGCCACGAACATCCAGCAAAAGGTCCAGCTCATCAGGTAGAGGTCATGCGGCCGAACAAAAGAAGGGCCGATGGGAGGAGGCTCCCGGGGGTCACCTCGACACTAAAGGTTTACTACCCGGGACAACTCCCGACCGACAGTGCAGGGGCACTGATAGATGACTCTTCGTCCAGACAAGAAATCATACTCGACTGCAGGGAAGATTCCCTTGGGGGACAACATCCCGGATTCCCCGCACGTGGAAGACACATGCCTGATAATGGAATCAGCTTTCCGGGATTCTTGCAGCATGTCAGACCACCTTTTCATCTTTATCGCCGCCCAATGTTGTCAAGCGATGCCACCCAATGTTGTCGGGGGCTGATCGGTCGGCCAGCCGCCCACGCGTATAGTCAGGACAGGTGCTTTGTCCAAGGATGCAGATTTGGGTCTCACTCGCGCCGAAGCACGTACCATACACTCGCCGATGATTCTATAAAAATGGGAAAGCATTCTACATTTGAGGTACACATTGTCTCCTAGCAAAAACGCTATCAAATTGCTCTCTCTCTCTCTCTCTTTCTAGAAAGCACTTGCTGACTTAGCCATCGGAGGGTTCACCGGTGACAGCTGCTGGTAGCCTAACATTTCTCTCTTTTGCAGATAGTTCATCTGAGCACCACTATTTGCCATTTGGATCCATTGGTTGAAGGCTTACCTTCAATAGTTAGAATGTTTACAAATGCAGAGGCCTGACCACAAGTCGTCCCGGGCCCAAAACACAGCAACAAAAGTAAAAGAAGCTCATCATATTCCGGGCACAAGAGGATTGATCGCAACAGGCTCGGTCCCAGCAGCAACAGTGGCATCCTCTCCAGAAGTAGAAGTCGATGGTTCGCTAAGTCAAGCCACACTGAAGCAAGAATCAATAGGAGGAATGATACCGATTGACTCAGTATCATCCTTCACTCCGGTGGAGACTAGGCCGCAGACCCACCCCTTCTTGAAGGACAGGTTCTGGATGCCAGTAACCTGCCGACTGTACTCAGCTTCGGCCTCATCATAGCCTCTATTGTAGGACTCTTCCTCAAGGCCGATGACCCTCTTCTTTTCCTCCTCCAGCTCGGCTAAGGCCTTTTCAGCTTTAGCCTTCAGTTGCACAATCTCCGCATCCTTAGCGGCAAGGCTATCTTCAAAGGCTTTCACCTTCTCGGTCAGCTCTGCGGCATAGCGTTTAGCCTCCTCCAATTTCACAAGGCTTTATTCACTAGCCTTCTGAGTTGAGTGGGAAGTCCGGAGCAGTTCAACAATTTGCTCCTCAACACCGACGCTGACGGTCATCATCTTCCAAACAAGAAATCAGCAAGACAAGCTGAAGACAAAGATCGAAAAATATGGACAAGTAGAGGAACCATACCTGATCGGCGTAGCACATCATCTGATGAAAATAGGTCCTAATACCTGTTGGGAGAGACTCCACATCTTTTGGTAGTGAGAAGGCTTGGGTTAGGGCCATGGCCACAACTGGGCTCTCTACCACACTGTCGGTTGCCACCAGGTGATAACCTTTAAACCGAAGACCAGGAGCCCACTTCGGTACCAAAGCCGCTTCTTCGTCGATAGCCCATGTTGGCCGTGAGGACTCCGAAGTCCCAGTGTCAGCACCATTGACAGCCTGGGCCGAAGCAACAGTCACCTCCTCGGCGAGCCTAGGCCTCTTCCTGGTGTGCGTCCCTTTTAGCTCATCGACACTAGGGGCCCGTCGATGGCATGGTTGTCCGGTGATGGTCACGTTAGGATCGGCGGGGTCGGGGGTCGGCTGAAGATATCGGCAATCAGGTCCTTCGGCCTTCTTCTGGTGGTCATTTCTTCTTCCTCCTCTTTGGTGCTGTCGGCAGAAATCTGATGAGCCTATACGAGGGCAGATACTCAAGAAGAGTGGGAGCCGAATGCTGGGACTGGGGGAGGTTGGATATTCTCTTAACCTTATCCAAGTCGGCCTGAAGCTTCAGGTTATGCACGGTGTCGACCTCTGCAAAATAGAACAACAAGTCAGCAATATACTACTCACTCATCGGTCAACATTAAAATAGAGAAGCTTACCGGGAACGCCGAGCTTGAAAGGGACCGGAAAGAGACCCCTCGGAGATTGGAACATTCTAGAGACTCATAAAAATGTTCACCGTCACCTGCGACGATGTGAAGTGAAGTTGGTCGAAGAATCGTCTCAGAAGGGAAACCGTACGCCACCTTCGACAATGACAGGAATTGGGACGTGAATGTGCGACGGCCCAAGCTCTGTGTCGCCGACCAGGGCCAGGGAAATATGGACTCGTTCGGCACGATGTATTGCTCTTTGAACTCTCTGATGACTGACTCCGAGAAAAACATCATCCGAAACTTGTCTGACTGCCTCTTTGGCACCATGAGTAAAACTAAAAAGGCAAGCAAGGAGGCACTGTCAGGTGGTCCGGTAATAGCCCGGAGATTTCGATAACAAAGAGGAACATCAGTCCAAAGGATGGCCAACCGCCAGGCCACAAAACGATGCAACCCTATCAACAGGGAAGAAGGTACACTGTGGCAGTGGGGGAGGCTGACTCCGGTGTCTTCTCAGGCCTTGGGAAGCCGCCAATCACGAGGCCTGCCGAGAGGATATCCCTAAATCTATGGCAAAGGGTGTGGAAATCACAGATAATGTGTGTCGAATGAGTCAAAAAAGTACCTGAGAATGGAGAAGAATGAAGAAGCTAGATATAATATCGCCGGAAGTCGCTGGAAGGAGTTGTCGGAAATCGCCTGGAGAAATGGGCAGAGCTTCGAAGTTCTGGACGAACAAAGTGAATGGCCTGCCATAGGGTGGGGTATAAATAGCCCAGCCCTTGGGCGGGAAAGTGATGGCGACCGGAGAACCGGATCACCCAGTTGGGGCGAATGGACGGCAGTCATCATTACTCACAATTAATGAAAAATGGACTGATGACGCCAATCAATAACTGCACGTGTTACTAGTCACACCAGTCGCAGTACCGACTAGTAACAAAGCACCATGTGGAGTCGGTTCACATCTTGTCAGGCGCCTTTTCAGGTCTGGGACTGGCGCGTGCTGAAGCGATGTCTCGATAGCAGCTCTCGGTTGATGAAGCAGAACACTGAAGGTTGACTTTTCGGTCAGACAAGATGCAACCTCTATTGCAGGAAAGATTCTCTTGGAAGATAGCATCCCGGATTTCCCTCTCGTGCCAGGCACACGCTTGATAGGGAATCAGCTTTCCGGATTTCCTGTAGCATGTCGGTCTCCTATTTAGCTTTTCAGCCACCCTATATTGTGGGGCTGTCACGCCCCGGATTTTCAAACCATTTTTTTGAAAACAATTTAAATAAAAGCAGGGGGATCAACATTTGTAGTATCTATGCACTTCTTTCAATTTCTCATTACATCCATTATACAATATGAATAGAAAAGCGGAAGCTAGAACAAATGCCAAACGGCTACAACTGAAGTGCTGAACAAAAGAGAAGTGAGGGTACATCCCACCCCCGGGAGCCAACAAAAGAGCTAAGAGAACCTGCTGCAACGATCCCTGAAAATCCGAGAGCTGACTAAGCTCCAAGCTCAATAACTCAGAAGAATCCCTGCAAGTAACCTGAAAGGGGAGGACCACGAAGGTCTGAGCAAACCACGACTCAGTAGATAAACTCCTGACCACTACTAAACATACACGGGCGGTGCATGCCTTGGAGGGGCCAGCACAAGTAGAGACCTTAAAGAGCAAGCACAACAGTAGTGGCAACAACAGTAGTAAAGCTGTAGAGAGAAACACAAGTAGTAAAGCAAGAGAGAGAAGGCAACGTAAAGTAGTAAGGGCGATCTAACTACAGGTCCGTCAACTAACCTCCTCAAACGCAAGGGAAGTAAAAGTGCTAAGCCTAAAGGTTAATCCAACACACTCTCCAATCGTCGCAACCAACTCTCTACTAAGGGCAAGGGGTCCACAGTCAAAGTACAAAAACCGTAAAGGAACTAAAGTGCACGTAGTGTAAGCCCAGCACAAGACAACATGGACAAAGGCATATTGTCAACAAGTGCGTCTAATCCAAACTGTAACCTCAAATAAACACAAAAGGCACAACCTCCCAAGTCCGACTGAAGCAACTAAAGTCCAACCACTCTAAAGATCTACTAAGGATCCCAAACCGACACTGTATCAAGATATCTAACCAAGGTGTGTAAATATAGTACAAGGGACAACAAAGAAGGGTGTCCACAAAATCTATCGAAAAATGTTCTTTTATTATTCCGAGGATCACACACTATCAAGTGCCAAGGGGATTCCATTACACGTCTATCCCAATATGATTTAGATCATCATTCTTACATTTATTCCACTTTAGAGAGTGATCCAGAATTCTATTACAAGTATATTCCGTTCATGTGTTTTATCATCATTCTAGATACGTCCCGGGATCCCTAAAGATCAAGTACATCCCGTATTTGTATATTTTATTCATCCTTTAAGATAAATCCCAGAATCCCTAAAGATCAAGTACATTCCATATTTAAGTGTCGTTGTAACGTTGATAGGGCAAGGTTGGTCTAGTAGCTCGTCAACACACTAGCCAAACCTAATCCGTCTTCTCCAAAGGCCGTTGGGAGGGCTCGCGTAGCCCCCTTTGTGCACAAAGTCGTGGGCGGAGCGACCACCCCGGGGATCTCTAAAACTCAAGTACATTCCCGCGTAAGAACATATCAATTCCCGTATCGTTGTTACAAATGTTATCCTGGGAATTCCTAAAAATCAAGTACATTCCCAGATCGTCATCACAAGTTTACTATGCCGAGAATCCCTAAAGATCAAGTACATTCCGCATAGAAACAATCCAATAATATCTGAGGTCATTAATTACATTCATGAGTCATCGTTCCCGTTTTCATTTCATAATTTATATGTGATGGATTCAAGGTTGAGTACGAGTAGCCCTCGTAGGGCACATCCTCAATATTGGGAGTTCATTTGGTATTTTAGGTAGATCGTCGTTTTCCCGCCTTTCAACCTCAACCTCGACCACGTCAAGGGGGACTAACCAAAATGTCCGCCTTTCTAAGTTGATCATCAAATTCAATGTCAACGACAACAAGCCCAAGTAGTATCAACGAGAGAGTTTATGCCTCTAACCTTGGCGACACCAAAGGAGGTCCACACAATCAAGTGAAGTCGCCACAGTTTCATTTACGGTTTACCTCAAGGGGTCCACATTCGTAACTTTGTAACACTCGATCCATCGCAACATAACCCAAGTCTTACGACT
>NMUG010002746.1:0-15584 GCA_002855965.1 Monotropa hypopitys
TCAAGGACACGCTGACATGCCAAGGACGCGCCAAAGACACGCCGACACACCAAGGACACGCCAAGGACACGCCGACACGCTAAGGATACGCCAACATGCGTAGGACACGACACGGGTACTCCAATTGAAAAGAAGCAATCACAAGAACGGAAACACCAACCTTGTCACACCAAATCCTCTGAACAGTCGCAAAGCTACCAGAAGACGGGTCAAGATACCAAAACTCGCACACACTACCCGTACGCACCTAGTGCGGTACCAGATTGACTATGAAGTTTGATTTGAGATGTGCTGGCCAGTCACCTTCTCAAAACAATCCTTCATGGTCAGTCCTACACCACATGACACGGACTACGCACACCGGTCATGTCAAGCCTCGCCAAGAACTAAGTCGGTGCAGTCGACTTTCAAGAGACACATGTTCTATTCCCACACTCTCAACACAGCTGCACAACAAAACACGTCACCTCACTATTCACACCACCAAGACACAATTGTCTACCCACTGACAATCTTATCACACACTCTCAAAACCAACCCCATCAATCTTGCCAACAACCCAGAGCGCGAGATATAAGAATGTGATTCCAAGACACATGATTCCACAACGACGACGAATTTCCACGCGAGAGACGAATGATACACCGCCACATTCCCGCAGCGCCAAGACTTAGAATACCCCATGAACCATCGAGAGATATACGACGAAGGATGATTACAACATTGAGAGATGCACGAAAAAGGACGAATACAACGTCAAAAGCCCGAAACGAGGAGTTAGAAGATTTTCCCAAGCAACGAGCAGCTTTCACAATCTCCAACCAATGCCAAGGCAACTCAAACGACCACGAGAGTGCCAAACGAAGAATGAGAATGGCTAACGCACATTCATTGCCCAGAACAAAGGACACTAGCATCGAGTAGGAGAAAGCACGGACGCAAGTCGAGAGCATCACCAACAAGGATGGATAGAAACCACCGATATTCCACAATAAACCCAAAACCACAGAATTGACTATACTGCGAGCAAACTCTCACCAACACAAGCCAAGACCAGGGAAAGACCATCAACTCTCCATTCTAAACACAACATCAATCCTCAAAACTCAATTCACAACTCCTTGTCAAACCATTTACCACAAAACCTCAAGTACACCACTACACTAACTCCCAAAGGCACTAAGCCAACGATTTTCCCATGATCACACTAACCCAAACAAACAAACCTTTTCCGAACAACGACTTCAATCAGAAACCACATCCCATCTCTAAGTCACAAGTGATACCATAACCCCAATCACCAATTTAGAACCACCAACCAACACGGCTAAAAAACCCAAAATCACTTCGAAGGAATCTACAAGATAACTCTACACACCCTATCGCTTCAAACCTCAAGAGAGAAGTAAAATCCCAGTTTCATAACTCACCCAAAGCACGATCGACCCGAGGTCACACCTCACATAACTAACATCAAGACAAACCAAACACAAGTCTAACTCCCAAATCATCAACGATCACAATAGACAACCGTGGACCTACACAACCCATCCCTATAAAATGACCTCAAGTCACTAACTCCTTCTATTCCCCTCACAAGATTACCACGATCCGAACTCGCTTCTACCATCTCAACCGACCAAGAGAAATCACAATTTCGAGGCACTCAACCTAACACTCATCCTTCAACAACCTCAAACCTCACAAGGATTCGCATTCGGAGTAGGGAGGAAGACCCAAACACTAAGGATTTCCACCCATCAACAAAACACCAATTCAACCTCCTAAATGCAACCGGAGTCCAACAATCAAGCGAACGAACAAGAGTACATCAAGGAAGATTTCAACCAACCAACTATGATCAATCACCGGAGATTCACTACACCAAACCATCGAGATTAAGACTTCACCTCTAATCAACATACCAAGAATCTCGAGGAAGGATTCAACAAAAGCACACTCGACCTCCAATGGACTGGGGGTGCCCAACGACCAAGGAGCGAGTAAGAACAGAGAAACTAACATCAAGGATGGAATGGTGCTCAAAGGCACACCGGAACGATCATAGTTGCATATAATGACCCTGAGAACCCATGGAGACTAGGTGTCTCCCCACGGTCCAAAGGTATTCAAACCGAAAGCACTGATACCAACTGTAACACCCATCGATTTTAATAAAAACATTTCAACCATTATTTTTTTTGAATCAAATACCAATAAGGGGGAGGTGTTAACCATTGTTATTCATATAATCAGTGAGATAACCATTACATTACACATGATACAGAAATGAAAGTGAAGAAAGGGAAATACATTCACTGATCTATTACATTAATACATTTGAACGAAGGAGAAAAGGTACAATAGCTAACTACAACAGTGACAAACTGTACCAAGAGAGTACAAGAGAGAAAGTACAGGAGAGGCCAAGGCTGCAAGCTCCAAAGGGATCCAACAACAGGCAAGTCTCCAGAATCCGCCAACGGACAACACCCTGCAAACAGACTAAAAAGAGAAAAGAAAGAGGGTCTGAGCATTCCACGGCTCAGCAGGAAAACCATTAACTACTAGCAAGTGTACACACGCGAATGTGTGCCTAAGTGTCCTCACACGAATAGAGAAAGGGGAGAACCCAAGGCACAGAAGTACAACAACAATCGCAAGACCTCAAGGTAAACCAACACTCTCACTCGTGATAGGTAAGTGCAAATCCAAAAGTAGAATGAGGCTACAGTACTACAAGATAGACAACCACCCAACCGGTAAAATAACATCGAAAGCTACCACGTCACAATCACCTCACTACCTCATTTCCAACCCCCCAACAATCCAAGCACTGCTATAGATTCAGGTGTTATTTAACTTTGAAACATATTTGGGTAAAGAGGTAGATTTTCCATTATTCATTTATTAACAACAATTGTCTCCACTTGATGAAACAAGGGAGCTCAAGCCATCCATTCCGACATTACCCACATCGTCGACTATGTGAGTCACGTACTAGGAGGTCACACTAGGTCCTACCCACCACAAACAAGCGCTGGGTCACGGGACACCGCAGAACTCGTCCCTACAGTTTTTCCCCCTTGGCGACACAAAGGAGTCACAGGACTATAATCGCACCCATGAATAGCTTTTCCCACTTGGCGGCACAAGTGAGTCACACATGGGAATCACACATGAAACCACAACCGAGTAGGGCAAACTCCTTCCTAAACTCGGAGTCGTACACAGGTAGGGCAAACTCCTTCCTAAACCCGGATAGGTACCATTAACCCACAAGAAAACACATTTCATGGTAACGTACCGAGACATAGTCCATATCCACGTACCGATAACAATCCCAAGGGTTGGGGGTAAACTCCCACCCAATCCCTTGAATGGTACCCTCTTACGACATCAGACCCCAACACTCCTCACATGTTCATTGTTGTTCCATTAAGTGAGAATTTGGTGAATGATTCAAGATCGGCAAGGAGTGGTCCTCGTGGGATCCATCTCCGTATTTGTCGTTCCTTAAATTTATTGTGTTCATTGTTAAGTCCCCATCAATCAATCAAAGCTCCTTGACACATTCAAGGCAACCCACCACCAAGCCAAAAGAATAGATACTACAACGTTCAAGGGGAACCCAACGACGCCCAACGTCACAATACTCATATTCACCCGATTACCAACAATCAAGACCAATGGATGATTTAGGGATCGACACTAACTCAAAGGGGATTCTAGTGACCGACCAAGCAACCACAAGAGTCCTACGACAACCCAAGCAACCCAAAGCTCTTCAAATCACAATCAAAATTCATTCAAGCATTCCATCGAACACTTAGCGTCCATCGACTCCAAAGGCCTCTAAACGACTCAACAATCACTATACGATACCCAAGTAAATCACAATCGACTCTACGACGACAATCGAACCCAGTCCAAGTCACCTCAAACACGATAGACCCAAACACTGCGGCATGTGAAATCAAATGCGATACACGGCATGGATTATGAAATTGATGCGAATCAACGACGAATAAAAATACTATAGACACCCACGCACGCACACAAGATAGGATCTAAGAGTTTACCCACCGGAGAGTCGTCGAACAAGTCACCGGAGGATTTGCCGGAAAACACCTAATGCACCGCTACGAATCAAGCCTGCCACCGCGAAGCCCTCGTGATGCTCTACGACGATCATTGAAGCCAAAACCTACAACGATCAAGGAATCACCATGAGAGGAGGGAAAACACTAGGATTTGAGAGGGAGAGAAACTTACCGAGTCAGAACGATCCGAGACCATAGGCGCGAAGCTCTTGCTACACTCTCCGTTATTGAAGAAGGGGCAAAACCTTGAAACCTAGTGGAGTGGAGTGGAGGGAGGAGAGAAGGGAGAGAAGAGGGAAGTAGAGGGAGGGTTAGGGTTCGAAAATGGGGGAGGATAACCCCAAAAATCGGACCAAATGCATATATAGGACCCCCACCTCGAATTACCAAAAAGCCCTTTACTTAACCAATTCGCGCAGGAAAAATACACAGGGCGACCGGTCGACGAAATGGGCTCGACCGGTCGAGGCTAATAGAAATGCCCCACTGACCAAGCTCGACCGGTCGACGGCGGTACGGTGTACTGGTCGACAAGGTCAAATTTCCACTGAGTTGGAAAGATGGAATTTCCGAGAGTATTTTGGTCATAACTTCTTCGTCCGGACTCCGATTGAGACGATTCAAGTTGCGTTGGATTCGCAATCAAATTATCTACGACTTCCATGAATAAAGAATTCTGATTTGAAGAATGAGTCAAGTCGTGATGGATTTAAACACGATTAAAGACTTATTCGAATACTCAACCATCAATGACATATGATTTTCGATTTATTGAAACGAATGGAAATTAATTAAAATTTCCGGAGTGTGACAGTGAGAGCAAAATAGCATGTACCGTTCACCGGTGTCTGAACTCTTGCTTATATACTCCTGCCTTCCGGGTTTCCAGTTTCTCGCTGGAAACGAGGTCTTCATAGGACTCCCCGTCCCTTTCCCTCGTGTCTGCTGCATTCTGACAGATGTCTGCCACATTCCCCGACAAAAGAGAAAGTCGACACACCTTTTTACTATTCTTGCAACTCAAAATCTTCCATTGGGAAGAGAAAGTCTGACATGCGTGCCTTGCACTGTTCTCTGGCTGACTGACACGTGGACGACTCGTCTGCCACCCCTTCCTACACTATTCCATTGGATGCCGCGCTGGTGGATGTCGGTCACACACGGCCGACCTAATCCGCACAGTGGGCACTGTTGGGGCACGTGCTCAGCTGTATCATACTTGGTCTGACACGTGCTGTTCTGCAAGACTGTTCTCTGCGCTGTGAGGATGCTTAGCCGCACAGGGCCAGCTCAATCCGCACATCGAAGATGCTGGGTACGGCACTTGACTAGCTGTATCTCCTATGATCCTGTCCGTGTGTCCCTGACCAACTATCTGCCCAACTACCTGGATGTTAGCCACACATAGTCAACATAATCCGTAGTGCAGGGATACTGTTGGATACATGGCTGACTGTATCCACTGGAAACTCTAGCACGCCGCATAGAATAACTTGTCGCCGCATTGAACGGATATCTTGCCGCACAGGGCTTGACCTGATCCGTATTGTGGGATGCTGATGACGTGGCAGTCTGAGCCGAGTTGCCGCTGATGCTGTGATAGTACGATTATGCCCTTGACACGTGGCAAATCTAGATTCTCCCTATCACACCTTTATTTGTTGATTGTCTGGAGACTGCCGTTAAACGTGTGATCTCCGTGGGCATGCACTCGACACAAGATCTTGACGGAGACACCACCACCCAAGAGGTTGTTTATGCTATTATGGCATCCAAGAGGTTTTGAATAATGTGAATCACTCCAGTTTTGAATAATGTGAATCGATCTTATGAGTTTGTAAATATATAACACTGATATTTAGAATTTTACTTTTTTTCAATTTTCAGGTTCCAATTTTCTGCCTGGTGTTTGTCAATTCAAATGAATGCCTTGTGCTTGCACTGGAAAGAAGGGTTTTTTTTCGTTCTTTTTTGGTTTGTAGTTACACACGAAACTCAATAATTTCTTCCCAATTTTTGAATATTTTATCACAAGAAGATGTCTGATTGTGATCTATTTTCTGGGTAGAAAACAAGATCACTGTAGCTGTCATGCATAAATTAGAAAGAAGGGGAAAGGGATGCATCTTGGACTGTCCAGGCTGAGGTGTTTCGGGGCCCTTGACGGAGTCCCGCCTCAATGATCAAAATGGTTCGCATTTAAGTAGGAAAAAGATAACGTATTTGTGTTGCAAAAAATAGACTTCATTTTTTATTTTCATTTTTGACACCATAAGTTGGAGTCCAACACTACTATTTTATTCTCTATTTTCATGTTTTAGATGATTTTTTAAAGTAATTCTATAAAAATTTGTGTAATAGGATAAATATAAGTATTTCATTCAGAGGCGGATCCAGGGGGGTCTGGTGGGGGCCCGGGCCACCCCCAACTCAGCAACAAACCAAAAAAATTATTTCAAACCCTATTCTAACTCTGTCTCGACGTATTGCGCCCCCATTCCCTTCTCTCCCGTCCATTAGGCCTTGCGCCCCGCCGCTCCCTTCTCCATGTCTCTCCTGTCTCGCCCCGAGCTGTCTCTCCATCTCCATCTCCCTTCTCGGCGTCCCGCACAACCCCTGTCTGCCTGAGCTATGCCGCCCTCCACCACCTGGATCCGCCCCTGCTACACGTTGCATATTATTAACAAGTGGTAGCCATGTTTTTTTGGTCGATTCTATGAGCGAAGGCTTTGTTTGCTCATCTACTATCTCATCTTTGACCTTCTGCCCGAGGGTTTCAAATCTCTTTGTTAGGTATGCCTTTGTTTCAATTTGTTTGATTTTTTTCTGCGTGTTTGATGTTTCTCTTGTGTTCTTAATCTTGTGATATAATGGACAGTTCCAAATGTTTTATTCAGTTTTTTTTTTTGGAGGGGGGATAAATTATGCTTTCATAAAACCCAAAAGGGAACAAATTTGATAAACATCTTCTCTGAACCTTAGGTTCTGGTTGTTTTTTCGGTTATTTCGATGAATTTTTTGTACGGTTTAAATTTTTGGTAATGGTAAAAAAAATTCTGGCCCCCCGCGATATTGAATCCTGGATCCGCCCCTGATTTCATTCAAAAAACAAATCTAAAATGTTAGCTTGGAGGAAAGACTGACGCAGAACACAATGGGGGTAGTGAGATGGGGGACGATTTTGGAAAACAGAATCGTTGAGAAGCGGACAGATTAACACCGTAATCTGTAATGAGATGGTCGGACTAACACCGTAGTCCAGTAGAAGTGTTAGGAATCCACCTAACAGTACTGGAATCCACCAGCAAGCTCAGGAATCCACCTGAAGAACAAGAGGGATTAAGCTCTCGTCCGAAAATCAGGATTTTCAATATTTTTGTCAAGTGTTTTCAGACTGTACATCGCTAGGCTTATATAGCCCTTAAGGAATACAATGAAAAACACTAAAAAGGAATGGCGGCGATTCAAAAAAGGTAACCCTAGCTAATGATTACAATTTGTACAATCCTAATAAAATCTGAAAATTAATAACAGAATTATCAGAGGATGTCGGGTGGTTCCCACGTGGTCTCGTTCCAGTAGCATTGCGGGAATACGACCGAGCTGGGGTGCAGCTGTTGAGGCCGTGCTGACGTGGATTGCCTCGCTGAGCTGGTCCATGTTGGGCTGGCCGTGCTGGGCTAAAGTTCTTGTGAGTAGTGCGGCATAGTTGGCAGCTCGGCATCGGGTGTACGCTATGCGGCTGAATGAAGAGAAGAGGTACTCATCTCGGCTGGGGCTAAAATCTCCTCGGCACTTCCCTCAGCTCTGCTCGTAGTACATGTAGGCCTTTGTCCTACATCAGGCTCCTCCACTAAAGATGAACTCGTCCTCGAGTTTTCTAAGTGCTCGGGAGGGTGATAATCAATCAAATCTCCGATGTTAAAGGTGTTGGAAATGTGTAAGTCATCAGGTAGATCCACTTTGTACGCATTGTCGTTGATTTTGTTGAGGACTTTGCAAGGACCAACTCTTCTCATCTATAGTTTGACGTACGTACCTGCTGGGAATCTGTCTTTGCGAAGATGAACCATAACCAGGTCTCCCTCCCTGAAGGTCTTCTTTCTTCGGCACTTATCTGCCTGGGACTTATACTTGGCATTGGACTCTTCCAGTCTGGTTTTGGTATCAACGAGTGTGCGAACAGCATCCATTGCTATGTTCTCGACAGCTCGGATGGTCCCTGGCTGAGAAGGTAAAGGAACAAGATCCAGAGTACGGGTAGGAACATGACGATACACCATCTGAAAGGGAGTGTGGCCTGTGGATCTGTTGACAGTGTTATTGAATGCGAACTCAGTTTGGGGCAACTGGAGGTCCCACTGCCTGGGCTTGTCTCCAGCTAGGCAACGTAGCATGTTACCGAGTGTGCGGTTGACGACTTCTGTTTGGCCGTCCGTCTGGGGGTGACAAGTGCTGCTGAATTGGAGGCTAGTTTTAAACTTGGCCTACAATATTCTCCAGAAATGGCTGAGGAACTTGATGTCCCAATCCGAGGTGATCATTTTGGACACGTCGTGCAGACGAACAATCTCTCTGAAGAAAAGATTGGCAATGTTTGAGGCGTCATGAGTCTTTCTGCATGCCACAAAGTGTGCCATCTTCGAAAATCTATCAACCACCACCATGATTGAGTATGCGGCTCTTTGTGTTCTGGGCAGCCCGAGCACAAAATCCATGGAGAGATCTTCCCATTATGCTTCTGGAACAGGCAATGGAGTGTATAGCCCAGTATTCTGTGTCTGACCCTTAGCCGTTTGGAAGACATAGCATCTCTGAATGAATCGACCAACATCTCGCTTGAGTTGAGGCCAATAATATCTATCCTCCACCTGCTGAATAGTTTTATCACGACCCACGTGTCCTCCAAGTCCGCCGCAGTGAACCTCCTTGACTAGCAACTCTCGCAATGAGGACCTGGGGATGCACAATTGATTTCCTTTGAATAAATACCCCTCATGGATAAGGAAGCCATTTAATCCGATCTTGCTGAGTTGATATTGGGACCAAAAGTCCTTGAAGTCTTCATCCTCCTCGTACAAATCCTTGAGAAAATCAAATCCCACGAACTCTGTGTGGACAACAGCAAGAAGGGATGCTCTCCGGCTCAGTGCATCAGCAGCTCGATTAGAGGTTCCCGCGATGTGCTTCAGAACAAACTTGAAAGCTTGGACACGAGCAATCCATCTGGCGTGCTTCCTGTTAATAGTTGCTGAGCTGTTCAGGAATTCCAAAGCCTTGTTGTCAGTGTGGAGCACAAACTCCTGATGAATGAGATAATACTCCCAAACTCTCAGAGCTTGGATAACTACATAGAGCTCCAACTCATAGGCAGTCCAGTTCTTTCTTGCCTCGCTCAGCTTCTCACTATAATAAGCCACTGGTAGGCCTTCCTGGGATAGAACAGCTCCAACTCTAATGTAGCTGGCATCCGTATGGACTTCGAACAACTTATCAAAATCTGGCAAAGCTAAAATCGGTGCTGAGGAAAGCTTCTTCTTGAGCTCGGCAAAGCTCTGCTCGGCTTCTCTAGTCCAGTCAAATTGCATCTTCTTTAAACACTCTATCATTGGCGCCGCGATGGTGCTGAAATCCTTAATAAATCTTTTGTAGAAAGTAGCCAAGCCATGGAAACTCCTCACATCGTGTGCGGATGTGGGTGTTGGCCATTCTTGAATAGCTTGGACTTTCTCTTGATCAGCGGTCAGTCCATCCGTGTTGACCACAAAGCCCAAAAATACTAGGCTGTTGGTCAAGAAATTGCATTTCTTCAAGTTGACGTGAAGGTTGTTGTCTCTTAACAGTACCAGGACCTCTCTAAGGTGATGGTGATGTTCTTGTTGACTTCGGATATAGATTAGGATATCATCAAAATAACCAACGACATAGGACCCAATAAGAGGTCAGAGTACCTGGGTCATAAGCCGCATGAATGTGCTTGGGGCGTTAGACAACCCAAATGGCATAACAAGCCACTCGTACATGCCATCTTTGGTCTTGAAGGCTGTCTTCCACTCATCTCCTGGGCGGATTCTAATCCGATAGTAGCCACTCTTCAGATCTAGCTTTGAGAAGATTGTAGCTCCTGCCAATTGATCCAACATATCTTCAAGTCGAGGAATGGGAAAACGGTACTTGATGGTGATCTTGTTGATAGCTCAGCTGTCAACACGCATTCTCTAACTCACATCCTTCTTTGGAGTAAACAGTGCAGGCACTGCGCATGGACTCATGCTTTCTTGGAGAAATCCTTTCCTAATCAGCTCACTGATCTGGGCCTGCAGCTCGGCATGCTCTGCTGGTCTCATCCGGTAGTGCGGTAAGTTTGGAAGACGTGGTCCTAGGATTAGGTCTATCTGATGTTGTATGTCCTGCGTTGGAGGTAGTCTGTCTGGCAGCTCATTTGAGAGGACTGAGCTAAACTCTTCAACAATGGGCTCTAGCTCGGTCGATACGCTGGTCGGCTGAGGACCTTCTCCCTTCACCACCACTACATGCACTTCATGTTCCTCCATCTCTTCTTTTCCCAACTCCGGCACCACTAATAGAATTTTGCTGGTGGTGCGGGTCTCTATAGGTTTCTGTCCTCCCACGGGAACCAAAGTTATCTTGGTCCCGTAGTGCATGAAAGAGTAAGTGTTGAGACGACCATTGTGGGTAGAACTAACATCGAATTGCCAAGGTCGGCCTAGCAGCAAATGGCACGCTGACATATCCACCACGTCATATACCACCTCGTCCTTGTACTTCTGACCAATGGAAAGTTGCACTGTACAACATTCACTTACCTTGACTTCTCCACCGTCATTGATCTAATCAATCTTATACGGACTGGGATGAGCTTCTATTTTCAGTTGGAGCTTGTCCACCATAGTATGGGAAACTATGTTTTCCATGCTTCCTCTATCAATAATCAGCTCGCACACTCTCTGACCCACTGTACAACGAGTGCAGAAGATGTTATGCCACTGAGTCTCAGCTTCCAGTCTTGGGGAATACAGCAATCTACGGAAAACTAATACTACTCCCTCATCAGCTTCCACTACCTCTTCCACATCAAACTCTTGGGTCTGGTCTTCCTCCAGCTCGTCCTCTTCATCTCCTTGCAGAGCGAGGTTGGCAACTCGTCTGTTCGGGCAGTTGTTAGAGCGATGACCTCGATCTCCACATCTGTAACACTTGATGGGCTGGGAAGATGGTGTGTAAGGACTTGGCGTGGTCTTTTGGGGTGCGGCGACCTGTTTGTTGCCTTGCCGCACTGGTTGAGTAGCACTTGAACTCCCTGCGGCTGCACCTCCAATGGCCACGCTGCCGCTTGTCTAATTTGGCAGCTCTCTCTTTCTATCCGACACTTGTCCTGTTGCGGTCCTATTGAATTTCTGAGCTCCCGCGCTGAGCCTGTCTAGTTGGGCTTCAAGCCGCAAAGCTAGCTCAACAGCCTCATTGAGAGTAAAGGTTGGGTGCAACGCTACCCTATCTTGGATGGTCAGGCATAGGCCATTGTTAAACCTAGCCACCTGTTGGTTGTCAGTCTCCACCAGGTCATTTCGAGATGATAACCTGTAGAACTCCTCTGTGTAGGCTCTGACCGACCTAAGCCCTTGCTTGCAGTTCTGATATTGCTGGAATAATAGCTGCTCATAGTTAGCAGGCAAGAACCTCTCTTTCATCAACTTCTTCATCCTTGGCCATGAATGTATCTGGGTCTTGTTCTGCCGTGCTCTGGACACTTGCAACTGGTCCCACCAGGCAGACGCACCACTCTTGAGACGATAGGCCACAAACTTGACCTTTTTCTCCTCTTCGATACCCATGTAATCGAAAAAACGTTAAACCTCTGTTATCTAGTCAAGAAATCCTTCAACGTCCAAGTATCCATCAAAAGAAGGTAACTCCACCTTCATTCTGTAGTCTCTATTCTCAGTAGGTCTTCCTTGGTCTCCATAGTTAAGGACCCTTTCATCGACATCACTGTCTGAGTCTGATAGAACTTCAGGCATAGGACAATGACGAGGAACTCTTCTCGGAACTCTGGCTTGTGCACCATTCGGGTTCACGGCTTCAGGGAAAACCTGAACCTGCTCTTGACAAACCTGAACACGAGGAAACTCGCCGGTCGGGCATTCAATCAGGTCACGTAGCTCACGTACCTCTTGTTGAACAATTCTCAAATCTCCCACCGTCGCTGATCTGCCTTCCGGAGCACCGTCCATTGGAAGTAGGCTCTAATACCAACTGACGCAGAACGCAATGGGGGTAGTGAGATGGGGGACGATTCTGGGAAACAGAATCGTTGAGAAGCAGACAGATTAACACCGTAATCTGTAATGAGATGGTCGGACTAACACCGTAGTCCGGTAGAAGTGTTAGGAATCCACCTAACAGCACTGGAATCCACCAGTAAGCTCAGAAATCCACCTGAAGAACAAGAGGGATTAAGCTATCGTCCGAAAATGAGGGTTTTCAATATTTTTTTCAAGTGTTTTCAGACTGTACATCGCTAGGCTTATATAGCCCTTAAGGAATACAATGAAAAATACTAAAAAGGAATGGTGGCGATACAAAAAAGGTAACCCTAGCTAATGATTACAATTTGTACACTCCTAACAAATTTTGAAAAGTAATAACAGAATTGTCAGAGGATGTCGGGTGGTCCCCGCGTGGTCTCGTTCCAGTAGCATTGCGAGAATACGGCCGAGCTGGGGTGCAGCTGTTGAGGCTGTGCTGACGTGGATTGTCGCGCTGAGCTGGTCCAGACTGGGCTGGCCGTGCTGGGCTAAAGTTCTTGCGAGTAGTGCGGCATAGTTGGCAGCTCGGCATCGGGTGTACGTTGTGCGGCTGAATGAAGAGAAGAGGTACTCAGCTCGGCTGGGGCTAAAATCTGCTCAGCACTTCCCTCAGCTCTGCTCGTAGTACATGTAGGCCTTTGTCCTACATCAAAGACTGACTTGGGAAATTATGGGGATATTCACCTAAGTGTCACACGGAGCGCAAACAAGAAGTCTTCGATAGTGACAGTTGGTATCAGAATAGATTTGAGACAAGCATGCATGGCTACTTCTAGAGATGAGTTTGGCAAGAATATGTTGTTTTCATCGCTAGGACAAAGAAGGCATCCAACAAAGATGCAATGGAGGCAATAGAGGCCCGACTCGATAGCATAGAGGGAGTCATGGCAGAAAGACTCGACAGGCTAGAAGAGACATTGGTTGGACCCAGCAAGCCGAGGAGCTGTGTAGGAAACTTGTACTCCTACTGTGCTGATCGATTCATTCGGGTGGAGGAGCTCGACACTACTAGAAAGGGGGATTTTTACCACCATTGGGATCCCGTCGTAAAAAGTATTGTGTCGTCGCAAAAGGGATTTTGCGACGGCCTTGCGACGGAAAATGGGGGTTGCTAATGCTTGGGTATCAAAAGGTTCTTTTGCGACATTAAGTGTCGTCGCAAAAGTATTTGCGACAGCAAAATTACCTTTTACCATGGTTTTTTAGCCGACGCAAAAAAGTGACACTATTAGCTGCGGGAGGACGAAGTCGTCGCAAATACTAGTTTTTACGTCCCCCAACATGCCATCGCAAAAGGTTAGTAATTTTAGCATCGACTCATTTAGCCGTCACAAATACTCTTTTTGCGTCCCTAATTGTGTGGTCACAAAAAATAATATTTTTCAAAAAACAAATACAGTAGTAATAATGAGAAACAACTGACACAAAAATAGAAACCTACAATATCTAAATAATTAAAATAAAATGGAAAACCAAGCAAGTGTGTCAACACAAAAATCCTCTCTCTATAGATACAATTGAAACTCAACAAATGCCCGTTACCTATAACTATAGAAAATTGATGTCTTGAATAGTATACATATTTTCTGAACTCAACAAATCACCTCCTCATTTCTCTGCTCCTCATTTCTCTGCAAGCCACATAGCTCTCACACCTTCATGGTACTGCAAAATATAAAGAAAAAACATAATTCACAATCATAAAAATGTTTTGCAATCAAAGTGGTTGTTGCTACTTTAATCAACACTTAGCCACATACAAGAATATAATTGACAAAACAAAAAAAGAAACTTGTGAAAAAAGAGGACGTATTGTGCTATTGCAAGCCAATTCTGGAATTAGTAAAAAAGAAAAACATATGAAACTTGTGAAAATAACTATGTCACGCCCCGGATTTTCAAACTTTTTTTTTTTGAAAATAATTTAAGTAAAAGCCGGGGAGGTCAACACTTGTAGTATCTATGTACTTCATCCAAGTTCTCATTACATTCATTATACAATATGAATAGAAAAGCGGAAGGTAGAACAAATGCCAAACGGCTACAACTGAAGTGCTGAACAGAAACGAAAAGTGAGGGTACATCCCACCCTTGGGAGCTAACAAAAGTGTAACACAAAACCTGTTGCCAAACTCCACTGAAAACCCGAAAGCTGACTAAGCTCCAAGCTCAACAACTCAGAAGAATCCCTGCAAATAACCTGAAAGGGGGAGGACCACGAAGGTCTGAGCAAACCACGGCTCAGTAGATAAACTCCTGACCACTACCAAACATGCACGTGCGGTGCATGCCTAAGAGGGGCCAGCACAAGCAAAAGCTGTAAAGAGCAAGAGCAACAGTAGTAGACAACAGGTAGTAAAGCTGTAGAGAGGGAGAGAGAGCAACACACAAGTAGTAAAGCAGTAAAGGCGACCTAGCTCTAGGTCCGTCAACTAACCTCCTCACGTACAAGAGGAGTAAAGGTGTCAAACTCTATGACTAATCCAATTCAATCTCAAATCGTTACAACCAACTCTCTACTAGGGGCAAGAGGTCCACCGTCAAAGTACAACAACCGTAAGGGGGCTAAAGTGCACGTAGTGTAAGCCTAGCACAAGACAACAGAAACAAAAGCATATCGTCAACAAGTATGCATAACCCAAATCGTAACCTCAAATGAACACCAAAGGCACAACCTCCCAAGTCCGACTGAAACGACCTCAAATCTCGACTCAACCAACCTTACTACTAAAGTCCAACAACTCTAAGGATCTACTAAGGATCCCAACCCAATACTGCGCCAAGATATCTAATCAAGGTGTGTAAACATAGCACAAGGGACAACAAAGAAGTGTGCCCACAAAATCTATCGAAAAGGTTCTTTTATTGTTCCGAGGATCACACACTATCAAGTGTCAAGGGGATTCCATTACAAGTCTATCCCAATAAGATTTAGATCATGATTCTTACCTTTATTCCACTTTAAAGAGTAATCCGGAATTCCATTATAAGTATATTCCGTTCATGTGTTTTTCATCAATCTAGACATATCCCGGGATCCCTAAAGGTCAAGTACATCCCGTATTTATTTGAAGTTCATTGATTTAATACAAATCCCGGAATCCCTAAAAATCAAGTGCATTCCGTATTTGCATATTTTATTCATCCTTTAGGG
>NMUG010002747.1:0-15583 GCA_002855965.1 Monotropa hypopitys
GCCTCCGGCAGTCATCTGCCAGGCTCCTTTGGTCCTAGCATAATACCTTTATGGGTTCACCCTTTGACCGTGCCTTCAGCAGTCGTCTGCACCGGCCTCCGGTCAAGGACTTTCGCTACAATGACCGAGCCTCCGGCGGTCATCTGCCAGGCTCCTTCGGTCCTAGCATAATACTCTCATGGGTTCGCCCCTTGATCGTGCCTTCAGCAGTCGTCTGCATTAGCCTCCGGTCAAGGACTTTTGCTACAAGGTCGAGCCTCCGGCGATCATCCGCCAGGCTTCTGTCGGCCTCAGCATAATTCCAGGAACCAAGCCTCCGACTGCTATCAGCCAGGCTCTTGGTCCCATCCCACTGGACAAGAGGTCCGGATCAATTGAGGGAGTTAGTAAAACCCTCGACTTATCCGGGGACCAACTGTTTGCATTTAAAAAAAAAAAGAAAACCATTTTACACAAACTAAGCAAACAAAAGAAGGAACATTCACACATTTCATTAAGTTCGAGGATAACAGTCCGGCTGCAGGAGGCTACAATATTTTTCAAAAAAGACAAAAAAGGAAGAGAAAAAGAAGTTCAAGACTGTCTCGGCTGGTCCTCCTCCCCGACGACAGCTGCATCTTCCTCTTCTCCTCCTTCCTCTTCCTTCGGGAAAGTGTCCTCAAGTGGGATGAGGTCCACCGGCGGGCATTCGCCGTACTCCCGGGCAGAATGGTTCTCCGGCACATGGGCTTTTGTCAGTGCCAGGAGATACCCATCAGCATGGCCCTTCTGATACCCGGGAGTATAGCTCCGCCCGTGCTGGACCGCGACCTGCTCATGACACTTTCTCGAGAAGGTGTCCTGGGCATCGTTGATACCGAACCCATATCCAGCCTCCTCAGCAGCCTTGGCCGACTGCTCGCTCTTCTTGATGAGCTCGTCCACCTCCTTTTTGTGTGAACGTTTCCGGTCCTGGAGCTTCTTGTTCAGTCCGGTTATCTTTTTATTAGCCTCCTCCAGCGCCTTCTTCAAGGAGGCATTCTCAGCATCCTTGGCTGTCTGCTCATCTCGCAGCCGGATCCTCTCCGAGGCCATAACCATGTATTTCTCATGGACGGAGGCCAAGCAGGCAATACCCTACAAAAATCAACGTCCGGTTAGAAAGATTTATGGAAAAACTGTACAGGTGCAGGATGCCGGACAAAAGACGAACAAGAAATTACATCAATAAGGCTGGAGAAGCTCTGCTCCATCCTGCCTTCATAATTGTCCGGCAGAGGGACTAGGTTGCCGGGCGAAGCAAGGAGCCGGGCATACCTGTACCCCAGCTCGAGGTGCTCAATGACCCCTTCGGATGCAAGAGCAGGGGTGCCATCATATTAAGTCAGTTGTGGATGCCAGGAATCACCGTCGACAGCCGGCCGCTTCCCCCGATCCCCAACGACATGGGTGGTGGTCCGGATATTTGGCCAAGGGGTCTGCTGGGCGTGCTGTGCCCCCCCTCCGGCAACTCCCTCCATCGGCTGAGCACCAGACACGACTAGAGGCGTCTGAGAGCCGCCAGCAGCAACCTCCTGAGACGGAGGACCATGCGAGTCTCCCTCGGTCTGGGCAGAGACATCTTCTCCCCCCTTCGTCAGCTTCCTCTTCTTCTTCACGAAGTCACCAACAAAGGAGATGCCGGTCCCTTTGAAGCCTTCTCTGATTGGCATGGTTGAAGAGCTGGGTTGTACAGTTGCGGTCCGGCGGGTGGCCCTCTTTCTCTTGTCCTCTAAGAAAGACAAGTAAGTCGGCTTGTAGCCGAGGATCTTGGGTACGTCTCTGTGTGGGAGTGCCCGGAGAACAACGAGATAATCAGGGTTTGAACGGTTCTTCAACCGGAGCGTAACCCTTGAAAGAGCTGCGAAAACAAGCAAAATTAATCAGTCGGCATAAAAGAATCAGCAAAACAAAGAATTGAAAAACCGAAGACTAAACCGAAGCTTACCAGGCGACCCTTTCTCTGTCGGAATGGAAAGGCTGCCGTCAGCAGGGTTATCGTACCCTCTGGTCTCGCCAACATATATATCAGCCCATTTATCAGAGTCCGGGAGACGGGTAAACAAGTCTCCGGATCCAGGGCGAGCACTCAAAAAGAACCTCTCCTTCTTCTTATTTCGATAGAGGGTAAAAAGGCCGAAGAGATCCGGCATATCAAAAACAAGACCTTGGGTCCGGCATAACATCCTTATGCAGCCGACGACCCGGTAGGTGTTCCCGGAAAGCTGGGCTGGGGAAAGCTTATACTCCCACAGCAAATCCCTAATGAACTCATCTACAGGCAGCCGAAGGCCACCCTCCGTAATAGCCATCAAGGGGATGGCAACGAAATTATCTCTGAATGGAACTTCTGCCGGCTCGAACAGAAGCTCCAGAGTAACATCCTCCGGTATGGCAAAGCGCCCCCTAAAGTTAGCCGGCAGTTGAACTCTGGCCGTTGTGTACTGCAGATATGGGCAGGCGCGCCTGCCGGACGGGCCAGCAGCCTCCAACTCCTCTTCTTCGGTAGCCTCCTCAGCTTCAACAGGAGTCGCCGGGGGACGAACAGCCGCTATTGGGCTTGCCGACTCATGGGTACTGTCGGACTCTCTATCAGAATCCGTCTCGATATTCGAATATCTCTCCACGTCTGAGCCGGATCGCGTGTCGTCAGAGTCTGACATCTTCTGCTCACGTCCTGCCGGACAATCAAAATGACAGTTAGAGGGCGATAAATCCCCATACTTGGGGCTTGCGCCGACTCTACTTACCCTCTGCCAAAGGGTTTATAACCCGGTCAGCGAAAGGGATGACCGTTCGGCAGACAGGCAGTCGGACTAACGAATCTCCCACTGATCTAACAGGAGACCGCTTTGCTAAATGAAAAGGAAATTTACAACTATTGTGTTCCGGACAGTACCTGAAGGAAAGAAGGCCGAAAGAATACTAGAAATCCTGAGGTCTGGAAGCAGAGCAATCGTCTGGTGAGCGTCGGAGAGCAAGAGAGCCTGAGAACAATAAGTGCTCCAACTACCCTCCCCTCCTCATTTATAGGCAAAGGAAGGGGACAGCTCACACCTCACGGATCCCGGAGTGGCGACGCGAACCAATCAGGAGACGGGACTGATTTCGACAACACGTCCCATCTGCACGACCGTTTGCTCCGACCAACCACAAGCTGACACGTGGACAATCCAGAGGCGGCGGAAAAAACATAATTATTACGGCCCAATGACGCGCCGAACAACGCGCGTGCAATGAACGCTTGCCATGACGCCTCTAGAACATCCAAGCAGTCGGTAACATTTCTCAACATCTGACCCAACGGACCTGCCAGCGTCCGGCGTGCTACATCAATCCTTTCCAACAAGTTGAAAAGAATTGAGGGGCTATTGTGGTAGTCGGACCTTACTCGGTTTGGGCCGGACCCCAATCATCCGGATCAGCTCATCATTCCGAAACCCAATCCACATCTCTCGGAGCAATCCAGGGTCGTCGGCCTCACGGACCTCCATTCATACTGCTGTTGGACAGATCCGGTGGATCATCGTGTGTTCAGCATCTCAAGAAGTTTCACCGGACACCAGAAGGAGCCAGGTCGGTCCGGCCATGCGGTCTCCTTCAACCTTCGGCATATCTGCCCGGACGTCAAGAAAGCCCAGCGTTTCCACTCCCCACTGGGAGAAGGAACAACTTCCACCGACGGACAGTCCTATGCCGGAGGGGTTCACCATCGGCAGCAACAGGGAACAATGACCTCCGGCAGGTGGCACTCGGGTCGGCCGTACAACTGCTGACGTGGCTCGGGTCAGTTCAGCGGCCCAATAGCACTATAGGGCTGACGTCAGCACCTGGCCTCCCGTCCGTGTGCATCGTACACCTGTGACTTGGGCATCGGGTCAGCTCTCCATATAAATACCTTCCCAAAACACTATTCAGGAGCTGGACTTTTAGTACCTCTCCGACTCTCTCTTTCAGTTTACAGTTTCACTCTCTAAAACTGTCGCTGACTTTGCCATCGGAGACCCCTCTCGGTCGCTGCCGACCGGTGGGCACTAACCTTTGTTGTTGCAGAAGCCAAGCAGGTTGACCTTCTTCTCTTATAGGTGCCCGAAGCATCCATCCGAAGAGCTCACCTCCCAGTCATCGGCAATCTCCCGAATGATCCACGGTAGCATTCGGACTTTCAGCCACCACACCTTCAATTCAATAATCATATATTAAACTATATATATTTTTTGCACATGTATTGTGTGTGCCCTAAACGCTAATAATTTAAAATAAAAAGATTATTGTCAAATTTACAAATAAATGGTATGTCAACCAAAAATAACATCACTAAACAATATTAAATTTACAAACCATATTTTATATAGTCAGGAAACACTTGGAAGCCAAATGTGAAAACATACACAAAATGGACTGTCAAAGTTTACAAAGCATGTTGCATTTATACAATACAAGCATACAACACTGAATGTAAAGAGAAATATAGAAGTGTACCCAGAAGATAAAACAAATCACATATTTTGCAAAAAAATAATTTAAAAAATCCAATATGATATAATACCAAATCTACGTTGCTGGAAAAATACAATGGAGACCCCAAGTCTAAAAGTAAAACAAATAGAATCAAACAATGTTGTTGGTACTGTGTATCAGCAAAAAAATTTGCATGTGTAAATAAAGATACGAACGTGTTAGTACTCTTTTGTGGATTGAATCTTGGTTCTTATTGGGTTTTTATTGGTTATTTGCAGGGAGGAGGCTATGGACTTCGAACAAGGGCGGAACAAGAGAGGGGCTGAGGTGGGCTATAGACCACCCCACTTTTGTAAAAAATATATTTACTAAGGATATTATTTTACATGATTAATTTTAGTCCATTCCAAATTTTATATACAGTCAAATTTTGATACCCAGTTCAAAACGTTTATGTCCTGTCATATTTTTAGCCCAATTCAAAAATTTAACCTAGTTCAAATTTTTTACCCTTTTGCTCTCGTCTAAAACGACTGAATGTGTTTCTTTCTTTCCAACTTTTCTGAAACCCAACTTCCGCAACACATTCGCTTCTCTCATCTCGCCGCCACATCCATTGCCGTGGTTGCCAACCGACCGCCTCTCTCTCGAGTCTCGATCATCCGTTGTTAGTCAGGTTTTAGTTATGAAACTCCTAATTGTGAATTACAGTAACAAATTTAACACAAAATGAATGTCAGAACTCCATCTTCTCTTTACAGTAACAAATTTAACGTAAACGGATTGCTATTTTTGTTGTATTGTTTGACTTTTTGTAATTCAACAATAGCTACCATTGAACAGTAATGAATTTAATTTGATCTTGAATTAAGTTATGATTTTTTTTTGTTTTTGATCTTCAATTACTGGCTCTTTTTCAATTTATTTGGCAGTTTTGAGTAATGATTCAGATCTAGTTTTCGGCTCCGATGATTTCTGGAAAAAAATTTGCGAGGATTTGAATTTTTCATTGACTTCAAATAAAGTAGAATTGATATGTTTATCCAGTGATCGAGCACTGATAGTTAGCCGGAGGTGGTAGTGCTCTTATTGAATTCTTTTAGGATTTCTTCCAAGGTTGTGCTTATTCCGGGATGATCTTGTGATAGAATCCAGAACAGCAAGGTCACACAGAATTGAATTAAGAAGAAATCAAACAGGTATTTCTTATTAATTCTGTTATTCGAAAGGAAAGGTTGTACAATGTACTCTATACAACTCACAATCAAACAAGTAAAATTCCACACCCAAAACAGCTCCTTCCCTCTTATTTATTTACCCCTCAGCTCGTAACCTCCACTCTTTGTAACAACCTCTAGCTAACCGACTTTGTAACTAACAGCAACCACTTAACTACATAACAGCAACCACTTGACTTCCTAACTAACATGACGCCAGTAATTGTATCATTCCTACCCCCTCAAAAATCATCCTTGTCTTCAAGGATTAAAATCTGGAAATTTCTTCTTCAAATCATAGTAAGATTCCCAAGTAGCATCTTCCGGAATTGAATTAGACCATTGTACCAAAACCATTGTGTGTGGCCTGTTAAACTTCTTAATCATCTTCCTATCCGGAATAGCGATTGGTTCCAGCTGAATCTGCCCATCATTAGTAGTTTGTGGTAATTGTGTTTGAACTGTTAGTCCTTGGCCCAACTTCCTCTTGAAAAGAGAGACATGAAACACTGGGTGAATGAGAGAATTAGTGGGAAGATCCAATCTATAAGCAACAGGTCCCACCCTTTGAATGACTCGGTAAGGACCAAAATACTTAGCAGATAGTTTGACATTTCTGCGCATAGCGACAAATTGTTGCCTAAAAGGATGAAGCCTAAGGTAGACCCAATCTCCAATGTCAAAAACTCTTTCAGTTCTGTGCTTATCAGCTTGTTGCTTCATTCTATGCTGGGACTGAACCAAATGTTCCTTAAGAAGTGTTAACATACTCTGCCTGTCTTGAAGAAGTCTATCAGCTGCTTGAACATCTTTTGCCCCTGGAATATATTGTTGTAAAGTTGGTGGTTTTTGGCCATACACTGCTTCATATGGGGTTATGCCAGTAGAAACATGGTACGTGGTATTATACCACCATTCTGTCAAAGGTATCCACCTTACCCAATTCCCAGACTTGTCAAGAACTAAGCACCTTAAGTAATTTTCCAGACATCGATTTATGACTTCCGTTTGCCCATCCGTTTGTGGATGATGTGTTGTACTCATGCACAAAGTAGTGCCTTGTAATCTAAATAACTCCTTCCAAAATTGGCTAGTAAAAATTGGGTCCTGATCTGACACAATGGTAGAAGGCATGCCATGTAGCCTAAAAATGTTGTCCAAAAACTGTTGAGCTACGTCAGTGGCTGTATACGGATGTCCCAAAGTAATGAAATGGGCGTATTTGCTCAGTCTATCCACCACCACAAAAATGACTGATTTGCCTTGTGATTTTGGTAACCCTTCGATAAAGTCCATTGAAATATCACTCCATAATCTATTAGGAATTGGTAAGGGCTGTAATAGACCTGAAACATTCACATTTTCTGATTTATTGCGTTGGCAAACATCACACATAGACACAAAGGTGAGAACTTGTTTTTTCATGCCTTTCCAAAAAAAACTTTGTTTCAATCTTCTATATGTTTGTTCCCCCTCTAGAGTGTCCCCCAACTGGTGTAGAATGATGTTCATTTATTAGCTTTACCCTCAGCTCCTCCAGTTTACCAACTACTAACCTGCTTCCATAATAAAGCATATTATGTTGCCACTGGAATGGTGGATGACTTAGAGGATCATTCAACAATTCTTCAATTATCTTCTTTAACTCAGGATCTGCATCCCAACTGACTTTCAATTCGTTTTCTAGATTAAAAATTATCACAGTCATCGCAACCACTGAAGGAATAACAGAAGACTTTGATGTTTGTCTGGAAAGAGCATCAGCAGCTAAGTTCTCCTTTCCACATCTGTAAATTAGTTCATAGTCAAAGCCCATGAGCTTAGATAACCATTTCTGTTGCATAGGGGTTGTTATTTTCTGCTCCAAGAGAAACTTAAGGCTTTGGTGGTCTGTTCTAATCTTGAAGTGCCTTCCCAACAAATAATATCTCCATTTATTTACTGCCTTGACCACAGCTAATAACTCCTTCTCATAAGTAGATAGTCCCAAAGTTTTAGGAGCCAATGCTTTGCTATAGTATGCAATAGGATGACCTTGTTGCATAAGAACAGCGCCTAATCCCTTCCCTGATGCATCACACTCCAGCTCAAAAGTTAAGTCATAATTTGGAATGGCCAATACAGGAGTAGTGGACATGACTTGTTTTAACTGTTGAAATGCTTTATCAGCTTCCTCATTCCAAAGAAACCCATCTTTTTTCAATAAATCTGTTAGAGGCTGACAAATCTTCCCATAATCCTTCACAAAGCGTCTATAATACCCAGTCAAACCTAAAAATCCTCTTACTGCCTTGATATTTTTTGGTTTAGGCCATTGTAACATACTTTGGATCTTAGCAGGATTAGTTGCTATCCCTTTTTCAGATATACAATGCCCCAAGTACTCCACATGGTCTAAAACAAAACTACATTTAGATCTTTTGACGTAGAGTAAATTGGCTCTGAGTTTGGTCAACACTAACCCAAGATGTTGCAAATGAAGGCTCCAAGACTGACTATATATGAGTATATCATCAAAAAATACCAAAACAAACCTTCTCAAATATGGTCTGAACACAGTGTTCATTAAACTCTGAAATGTAGAAGGTGCATTGGTTAAGCCAAAAGGCATTACCAAAAACTCATAATGGCCTTCATGAGTTCTAAAAGTAGTTTTCTCAATATCCCCAGAATGCATTCGGATCTGATGATATCCTGACCTTAAGTCCAGTTTAGAAAAATATTTTGCTCCTTGCAATTCATCTAACAACTCATCTATTATGGGTATGGGAAATTTATTCTTAATTGTATTAGCATTCAAAGATCTATAGTCAACACACATCCTCCAAGAATTGTCTTTTTTTTTTCACCAAAAGAACTGGTGCTGAAAAAGGGCTTACACTGTGTTGTACCATTCCTGAATCCACCAATTCCTTAACAATTTTTTCAATCTCATTCTTTTGTATATAGGGGTACCTGTAAGGTCTGATGTTAGAAGGCTGACTTCCTTGCTTGAGATTAATTCTGTGATTGTGGGATCTGTTAGGTGGTAAACATTTTGGTTCTTGAAAGACATCATCAAATCGATTAAGTAGTTCTGTCAATTCTGGATTTAGGTCACTCTGAATGTTTTCTCCCTGCAATTTGTTCAACTGGACTAGCATACCATATGGCTGTTGTACTGCAACAGAAGAACCTCCCCTCAAAACCAACTTGTGTCCTGCCACTGTAAACTCCATTCTCAGTTGTTTGAAATCCCATACAATAGGCCCTAATGTAGACAGTCATTCAATGCCTAATACCATGTCACAACCCCCCAAGGGCAGCACTCGCATGCTTGCATCAAACAATGTGCCTTGCATTGTCCATTGAAAGTCCTTAATCATTGCCTTACTTAACAGCTTAGTTCCATCCGCTACTGCAACAGGTAAGGGGGCTGAAAATTTAATGTTAAACCCAGATCTCTTAGCCAGAACAGGATCCACAAAGTTATGCGTACTCCCAGAATCGATTAGGATGGTGACTGTGTTCTTCTTGACCTTTCCTTTTATCCTCATGGTTCTATATGACAAAGCTCCAGCCAATGCGTGAACTGATATTTGTAATTCTTCCATCTCTTTCTCATTGTGTTGTTCATCTGATTCCACTAAACTACTTTCCTCATTTTCCTCTTCCTGTTCAGCTTCCAACATGAAAATATGTTTCTTTTTACGCACATGACCCTTAAAATACTTCTCATCACACCCATAACATAACCCTTTTGCCCTCCTCTCCTCCAAATCTTTTGTTGTCATCCTTTTTATAGCAACATCCGTACTGGGCAATTTAGGTTCCATAGTTCGTGAATTGGTAAAGTTTGCCCCATATTGTGATCCTACTGTGCTACTATTTTTTGGGATGTAATTATACCTTGTATGTCTGGCCATGGCTTCCACTGTCTCCTCTTGTAACTTGGCTAAACCCATGGCTTGTGATATGAACTTGGGTTGAAACATTTGTACCCCGGCTTTAATCTCCTCTTTTAATCCACTAACAAAGCAACTCACAAAAATTTTTTCTGATAACCCATTGGTTTTATTTGCCAATTCTTCAAACTTCTCTTAATATTCTCTGACCGTATTCGTCTGTCTTAACTTGGTTAATTGACCCACAGCATCCTCATAAAACCCTTCACCAAATCTGATTGAAATTTCCTCCGCCAATTCTTTCCAAGATCGCAATATGTGTGATTTCTCAAACCACCTATACCACTGTTCAGCCTTATCTTCTAAATGTAAAGAAGCAAGTCGGATCTTTTGATTTTCTTCCACCGCATTATACTCAAAGAATTTTTCACATTTCGATATCCATGCTTCTGGATTATCCCCAAAAATTTTTGGAAACTCAACTCTTGCAAACCTGGTTTGCCAATTTCCCTGATTACTGCTCGATCCAATTGCAATTGGACTTTTCTCGCCTGAATTTGATAACCCCCTTCCTGGGATACTGTCATATTTATTGTTTAAAGAAATCACCAAATTTGCAAGCCCTTCCATGGCTTCAGCTTGTTTATGCGACTGTTCTTGTAGCTCCTTAATCGTGTTTGCCATGGCTTCCTCTTGTTTATCTGAATGCTCTTTCATCACGCGAATGGCCTCTTCGATTCGACAAACATCCTGAGATCTTAACCCTTCTGCCATTTATCTATTGGTTTCAAAATTCCTGTCCAAGAATCGTAGGGCTCTAATACCAAAATGATAGAATCCAGAACAGCAAGGTCACACAGAATTGAATTAAGAAGAAATCAAACAGGTATTTCTTATTAATTCTGTTATTCGAAAGGAAAAGTTGTACAATGTACTCTATACAACTCACAATCAAACAAGTAAAATTCCACACCCAAAACAGCTCCTTCCCTCTTATTTATTTACCCCTCAGCTCGTAACCTCCACTCTTTGTAACAACCTCTAGCTAACCGACTTTGTAACTAACAGCAACCACTTAACTACATAACAGCAACCACTTGACTTCCTAACTAACATGACACCAGTAATTGTATCATCTTGCACGGAAGGATGATAATGTTTGACAAAATGGTGTTTTGTGGTGATCTTGATTTCTTTTCGGCCCCACTTGGGGAGGGGGACTCCCACTCAGAATGAGCCAGAGGCAATTGTGGAAGGATGAGCTTGAGAGGAGGATGTGATACGAAACCCATGCCCAATCGATTCCCTTCCATTTTAAGACCAAAATCCTATCAAACACAAAACAGAGCTCTTTCTGATATTCAATGGACGCTACATGAACTCTCTTTTCATACAACAAAATACCAAGAAAAAGAATATACAGTTGAAGATCTTCGAGGAAAAAAAGATTTTCTGATTTCTAAATAAAAGGTTATCAGAGATCTAACCTTGCTTGCGCTCACGATTCCCGGTGAACTGGTGGCGGACCGCCTTGTTAGCAGAAGCATAACCTGCAAAAACGTCGGATGCGATGTTCGAAGACTCCTGCGGCTACACGCCTTCTTACCTGTTGCGCCATCGCTGAGTTTGAAGCTGTGTAGATTTTTTGAGATTTTCTAAAATACCCCTAATAACTTAACTGCTCATTCACCCTCTCATTTGCCCACTCATTTACCTACCCTCACTTGCACCCACGTATGTGAGTGTCCAACTGCTAGTTTGTATAATAGATTTGAAGGAATTGAATACAAACATTAAATGCAAGAAATCTATATGCAATTTCCTTAATTACTTCAATCTCAAGAAATCTATATTCATATTGTGTACATATGAGCAAAACCCCACGCATTTCAGGAAATTATCTCCTATTACCAGTAGTTAAAATCTCAGTTCAAACCTCAAACCTATCTCCCTCTTCTTTATTAAGTTTCAAATCAGGCATTACAGGAAATGACAACTTCATTTCCGGAAATTATGGCCTATGCAAAAACCAAAAATCTAACTTCCTCATCAATTTATGGAAATGGGCATCACCATTACTGGTAATGATGACCGATATTTATTTTCAAACACTCCTTCCTCAATAACTTTCAGTAATCACTACCTCCATTTCTGGTAATTACTAACTCTGTTAATTCCTAGAAAGTCTTTTTCATTGTTTAATTTATGGTAACCCTATTATCTTCTTCTAAGTTATTAACTTCTTTACTTCACTTCCGGTAATCCCTCACTTAATTTTGGATAATTATTTTACTTTCTAGCCAAATTTCTAGACAGTTGAATTTTCCCATTTTCATACTATTATTGTATTTAAGTTACTATTTCGGTAATTAATCAACTCCCCATCCAACTTTCCAGAAAGAATGAATTCTTTATTTTTCTCACTATTACCTGTAATTAGATGATTATTACTGGTAGTCAAGGTCTCCAATAATGAATTCTAAATTTTAACACCTTCAAACAATTCAAAATTATATTCATTCCATTCCAAAACATCCTAATTTCCCTATTTAATTATTCAACATGATTATTACATTCATAACATGGCATATTAATGAACAATTAAAATCAAATACTGAATTCAATTAATGAAACTTGGGAGTGCTACAAAAGTCACCATTTTCTTTGGTGTATGTGACACCACTCATGCATGTACTAGATCTGCCTTCCTTTTCGAGAGGTCCTAAAGTTAGCATAGTAGCTAAATTAATGGCCAAGCAAGCTATCGCACGAGATCAAGTGGCCAACCAAGCTATCACACAAGATCAAGTGAAGTTGTACTTGGCTAAAATTATTAAAGCAAAAAATAAGACATCCATTGACAAGCATCTATGAGGTATTATTATTTGGCCCAGCCCATTCGCATTAATCCAGCTGGCAGCCCATCTTTTTTTTCTTTTGGCCTTTGTGGCCAGACCCATGGGTCCAGCCGGCCCCGTTTACCCGCGTGTCTTTCTCCTTATTTTGAACCTGGGTATATAACCCTTTGTGCGTAGGGTTTGGATTAATTCAACCTCTGTGTGTGTGTGCTCTCTCTCTCTCTGTTCTCTCGTCTTCTCACCTCTCGGTCTCAGAGTGAAACCCTTGGGTTTCCTCTGGTTGTGATGACCAGAGCTTGTTGAGATGCTCTCCTTCTCCTTGCTCTTTCCCTTACGAACTCCATAGCAGGAGCCTTGGCTCCTTTGTGGTTTGGTAGTCGTACTGTGAAGATGACGGTTGTTGGTTGAGCTCTGTGTGCGTGTGTTTGAAAGGGTGGAGGCTGAGGGGTTGGTTCAGACCCTAGGGTGTTTTGTTGGCCGGAGTGTTACCTTTGTGGTCCTCCGTTGTTTGGGCTGTTGCCGCTCAACTCTTGCTATGAAGGGGCTAGGGAAACCTGAGCCGATCGTTTCTTAAACTACCTCTGTGATGGTTTTTTATGGGTTACACAGGAACCCTAGTGTTTTGTGAACTCTGATGTTTTTCGTATATCTTTTATACGATGTCTTCTGATGCGATTTATGCGATCTGATTTTCGTCTTTTGTTTTGCTTCTACAGGTACCTGGAGTAACGCTTAGGTGGTGTAAAAACCCAACAGTGGTATCAGAGCCACTGGTTCTGCCGGCGGTTGCTCGGTACTCCTCCGGAGTTAGCAACCCCAGATCTGAAAATCTGAGGAGGAAGGCTAACTGGTCAAACAAACAAAAAGGCCTGCGAAAATACTCTGGACCGAAAGGTGAACCCGGAAGAGGAGAGTTTGTCACTCCTCTACCCGTTGGGGTGTTACCCGGTTCAGGGCTAAGAACTGGTAAGGAGAGGTCTCCCTCCTGGAACCTCCTCTGGTATTGGTCTCTCTTCACTCTCTTAATATTCGGGTAGCACTGGGATGCTCACCTACTATTGACTGTGTTAAAGTAGGACATTGTCCCTGAGCCCGTTGTGGGTGTTCGGGAAGTTTTTTGTGTACTGAATGTGTGCAGAAATGTGCTTCTGTGAAACTTAGTGTTTCTGAGAATTTTTTTTTGTATCCTGAAAAATCTGTGTTATCTGGATAATTTTGTGTTTTTTGGGTATTGAGTGAATCTGGGAAAATTTTGTGTTTCTGGAAATTTCGTGTTTCTAGAAATTTTTTTTGTTCCTGGATTTTTTTGTGAAATCTGGGAAATTTTGTATTTCTGGAAATTTTGTATTTCTAGAAAATTTTGGATTCCTGAAAATTTTGTATTTCTGAAAAAATCTGTGTTCCTGGAAATTTTGCTTTTCTGGAAATTTTGTGTTTCTTGAAAATTTTGTATTCCTGGAAATTTTTCGTTTCTGGAGATTGGAATTTTGGTAAGTCTGGAAAATTTGTTTTATCTGGAATTTTTGTCTAAGTCTTGTGTGGGTGCCTCAGTGGCTAGTTCACTTGACCCAACCAAACAAATCAGTGTTTGTGTTGACCAAGTGACAATCCTGACCATCTTAGACCTGGCTGAGTTGCTAGTGTACCTGGGTATATTAGTGTTGTCCCCTTACTCTACCTTCTCAGATTACTGGTTGTGTGTTTTACTTGGTTGATTTTTCCTGTGTGTGTCTCTCTGTGTAGTCACCAAAAACCAACAAGTAATCTTAAAACATGTCTGGTTTTAACTTACAACCTTTTGATGGAAAGACTGATTTTTCTATATGGAAACAGAAAATGAAAGGTATCCTTATTCAGCAAAAGGTGTTCAAAGCAATCAGTGGAGTTTACTCCACTGAGGACACTGCTGCGATTAAAAGAGAACTCAATGATTTGGCTCACTCTGCCATAATCTTAAACCTATCTGAGGGAGTCTTAAGAAAGGTTGGAATCATAGATTCTGCAAAAGAACTTTGGAAAAAATTAGGAGAACTTTACACTGAGACCTCACTTTAAAGTAAGTTGTATCTCCTGGAAAAAAATTTCAAATTCAGACTCGACATGAGTAAAGATATAAGTGATAACCTAGATAACTTCACAAAGTTAATCTTGGATATCAAATTGAGTGGAGATAAGCATATTGATGAATACTCTCCGATTGTCTTGTTGAATGCCATACCTGACTCATATAGTGACCTGAAATCTGCCATCAAGTATGGCAGAGATACCATATCCCTAGACATTGTTGTGAATGGTCTAAAATCTAAGGAACTAGATTTAAAATCTACCAAAGGTCATAAAGGTGAGATAATGCATGTAAGGGGCAGGTCACAACATAGGAGTCGTGGTGCTCAGCCCAAGGGTAGTGGGGGTGGTGGTAATCAACATAGAAACTTTTCTAAGTCTAGACCTAGGTCAAAGTCCAAACCCAAGTCTAAACTTAGAAAATGTTATAACTGTGGAGAACTAGGTCATTTCATAAAAGATTGCACAAAACCTCGGAAAGCCCAATCTAACCAAGTTAGTGTGGTTTCGGAAAAACCTGAGGATGTTTTCATAACTGTTGTGTGTGATTCCCCGTCGGTAAACTCTGTGTTTCCGAAAAACTTTTGTAAAAATGAGTGGTTGGTTGACTCGGGCTGCACATACCACATGACACCCCACAAAGGCCTAATCTCAAATTATGAGATTGTCCACTCCGGGACAGTTTTCATGGCCAATGAGAAACAGTGCTTAGTCGCTGGTATGGGTGATGTGTGCCTGAGATTTGACTCGGGATATTCCTACATTCTCAAGAATGTTAGGCATGTCACAGATTTGTGCCAAAATCTGATTTCATGTGCTGCCCTAGAGAGTGACGGAATGGAAGGGAAGTGGGGTAGAGGTTTAATGAAAATAACCAAGGGTTCCTTGACAGTGTTCAAAGCTGTCTTAAGGAATAACCTGTACATCTATATAGCTGAACCATGTACCCTTGACTATTCAAATTCTGTGAACATGGTTAATTCTGTTGGTTCAGATATGACCGCACTATGGCATGCGAGGCTTGGTCACATGAGCAACAAAGGCTTAGAATACCTAAACAAGAGTGGCTGTTTTGGTAAGG
>NMUG010002748.1:0-15581 GCA_002855965.1 Monotropa hypopitys
TTTCCCAATATGTGCTCCACTGAAGCTATAAGTGGAGTGTAGCTCTTATACTTTTCCGACAGTCCTCCAATTCTTCTGGGAGAACCCCTATACTCAGGTCTCTTTCCTCTATGATCTTGGGTTATCTTCCTTGGGGGGTCTTTTCTCTTGCGATCTGCTTGTCCTTGAACAGACGTTGTAGGCACATGTCCTTGAAGTCCCTCATCTCGCCCCCTGTGCGCATTAAGGGCATCCTCAACATTCATGTATTTTGGGGCTCTGAGCGTCATCTCAGCCATGTCTTGTGGGGGATCTTGCGTCAGACTAAACAAAAGTACTCCCGACCATAGACCAGAAATGTAGGCCGTCATGGCCATCTTATCATCCGAGCTTTCAATTTGCATTGTCTCTTGTGTGAAACGCATTGTATAATCTCTCACCGATTCCCCTTTCATTTGCCTGACCGTTAAGAGATACATATCAGGCTTCATGTACCGCTGATCTGCTATAAAATGACTGACAAACCTTTTGCTTAACTCTTTAAAATTGTTAATGCACTCGGGCTTTAACTTGTTGAACCACATTCTCGCACTTCCCTTTAACGTGACCGGAAAGGCTCTGCACATCACCTAATTCGACACAGCTTGCAATGTCATCAAGTTCTTATAAGTTTCCAAGTGGTCCAGTGGGTCTGTAGTATTACTGAACGACTCAATAACTGGCATTTTGAACTTTGAAGGTAATGGCACTCCCAAAACGTGGCGTGAAAATAGAGAGTCTGCAGTCTGACCTAATTCTTCAATCGTAGCTGGTGTTTTGGCCTACATGCGTTTCTATATCCTGTCAATTTGTGCTTGCATGTCAGCCAGTAGATCTTCTTCTTGTCTCTCCAAAGGTGGCTTGGCTCCCCTCGTAGTCCTGATGGCCTGAGGATCTTAATATTGGGATAGGTTGTCATTCCTCTCTACTCTTCTTTCCTCATTATCTGTCACCCTTTCGTTATCCTCTTCTGGCTCTCGCAGGAGTGTCTCCAGATTTTCAACAGGTTGATCTGGAATAGGTCTATTCTGCTGCATCTTCAGTATTCGATTCTCCTGGAGAACCTCCTCCAGATTTTGAGTCAATAATTCTACTTGGCATTGCATGGCCAAGAACATCTCGGGCGTTATTGTTGGGAGATCTCGATGATTACTTCCTGCCATCGAGCGAGCATTGACCATTTAGAAATCTATCACCAATAAATAAAAAAGTCGTTCTCACAGACGGCACCAACTGATGATGCAATTTCTAACTTCAGCCCAGCCACACTCTGTAGTCTTGCAAGTTAGACTTGACACTGCTGGGGTGCCGGCCAAATATCCTCTGATGCTTAAGTTAGTTTCTGGTTTATCAAAGAAAAGAAAGCACAAGGAACTCAGAGTATGTTTTTAGGGGTTTTGTTTTTCGTACCTCTATCGATGGTCCTTTAAGAAGTTATATACATCCTCTTCATTTTTGATAAGTCTCCGTAGGTTTAGCTAATGTTTCCTTATTCCTCTCGCACGCTCCCACGATTAGGGACGCAAATGGCATGATTCGGTTTGACCCCGTAGGGCTCCTGTTTTAAATTGAGAATAGACGGGAGCAGCACTTGGCTTCTCTTGGCAGTCCCGTAGGATCAACATCACGAACATCCGTTGTAAATGATCTTATTGACGACCTCCTTCGGTTTGGTATTGTTCTGAGCTGGGATCTCCATAGGGAGCCCAGCCCAATGGTTGTGCAGAGCTGACTTGGCACAGTCCTCCTTGTCGGAGAGCTGTTAGCTCAGCACTCCTTATCACTAACATAAAACAATCTAAAACAAAACCCTAGAACCATAAAGACGATTGCATCCTGGAAAATACACAAGTAACAGACCTCTGATACATGTAGCTCCAAATCTATCACGAAAGCAACATATTATTACAGAATCTATAAATCGTGACTGGAACGCATATATAAAGACAAATCTATGTGTTCTTTTCTATATGTATATCGCCTTGAATAAGAAGCGCCTCATCGTTTTCTACAAACCATTTCTTTTCAAGGAAATGAAATCCCCAAAAGTATATAAGAGCGTAGAAACACTTATACCCACCAAAAGGTAACACTTCTATCGCCCCTTTTAACACAGGCTATTCAATGTGCAAATGAACATTCATGTGCAAAAAAATCTGTCCCAACAAATCATTTAAAACTAGATATCAAACGCTTGTATGTTTTTCCATCAGGTTTAAGCCCCAATTTCAACATTTCATCATGCATTTTCATGGCTTTTCTCAATTCCTTGTCCTGGCAAAGCCCACTTATGATGGTTGAAAAACTTGCACTGCTCAGCAATTTTCGAGCTCTCATGTAATCAAACACCCTAACACCTTCTTCAACCCTCCTTTCTTTGATTAGTACATCAAGAAGTACATCATACGCTGTTAGATCAAAAATGCCATTCACTTTCACCACCTTATTATGCAAGGCAATAGCTGAATCAATCTGTCCTCTACTGCAATAATGTTCAACCAACGAAGAGCAACATGAAGAACTTGGAAGAAACCCTTTCTCTAGAATTGTATTCAAAAGCTCCTCCACTTCTCTCCATCTACCTTTGGCACATTGAGAGGATACAAATATATGCAAATCTAATGCACAAGGATTAAAGCCTCTCCCAATTATATCTTTCAACAATCCACTGATTTTCTCAGATGGATCTTCCTTGCAAAGAATCTTCACCAATGCATTACAACAATTGTCATTCACTTCAAGACCCCTCGCTAACATTTCACGATAAATCCCAATTGCTTCCTTCGTTCTTCCACCCTTAGAAAATGCCCTTAGTATGCATCGATAAGAAGAACCTCGTAGCTTAATCCCCTCATCACAAGCTCTCTTGTAAAACATATCCATCGCATATGTCTTTCCCAAGTCAGAAAGTTTTTGAATGATGGTATCACAATCTGATAATGGAAGCTTAGGAAGAAATCCCTTCTCGACCATAGAACACATTGCTGTTTCTACCACTTTAAAATCCCCATATTTACAAGCCCCGTCAAGAATAGAGCTATAAGTACTAAATCCTGTATCGAGTTTTTTAGTAGACACATCATTTAACAGATCAAATGCAGCTCTAAAGTTCCCTCTTTTACTGTAAGAATCAATGACAAGGTTATATAGCACACTATTACATACACCCATATCTAAAATTCTAATAATCCCCTCAAAATTTCCATCTTTGCAAAGAATCCGAGCAATTGTAGACCATGTATAGATATCAGGTACAACCCCATTTCGAATCATATTTCCATACAAACACCATGCCAACCTATTCTCATTCTCTAGTTGCAAAGCATCAAGTAAAGCATTACAGCTACGAAGTGAGAAAACGAAGTCATGACAAATGGCTTCTCTATAAACCTCTAAGGCTTGCAAGAAAAAACCCTTTTTGCAATAGCGTTCAAGAACAGAACCCAATACAGGGGACTGAGAGTCCGTACCTCTGCATTCGCGGATTGCTGAATCAACGATTCGGGTTGGTGGGTAGGCATGAATCAACGAATCCAAGATGGGTTTGGACTGTCTTGCAAGGCCGGACCCGATTAGGATCTGGGTTAGCTTAACTAGGGTTTTGAGGCCTGGTTCAAACCCTCGGTTTGATTTTGCCCAATTGAAGAAGTTGAGAGAGACTTGTGGGTTGGTTTGGGTTTTGTGAAGGATGTGGAGGAAGAGGGGTGAGGTGAGTTTCGAGGGGAAAAGGTTGAGGGTGCGGAGAAGTGGAGCCCAGTTGTGTCTCTGGAGGAGAATGGAGGAGATTTGGAAGACCAGTTGGGATTGTTTGATTTGAGATCTCCAGTTGAGAGAAGTTGGTGTTCGTGTTGCTGTTGAAGTAGGGAAGGATTTGATCAAATTATGGGGTTTGTGGAGGGGCATTGGAATCGAATTAGCTGGTTGTGGTGTTGGTCGTTCAATATTGCTAAACCAGAGGCTTCAACTACTCGCACTATCAAATCTTACCCCGTGGAACAACTTCAAAGAAAACAAACGGGGGACGACGTCGTGTTGTGGTTAAATAAATAGCCTTACTGCCAAGGATTAAATTGCGAGTTCATATCATGATCCATGACAAATTGCTGGCTATTTTTACGACGGTGTGTCCCATAAAATATGTCAATCCATTTAGATGATGGGTAATTTTTAAATAAATAGTTTTACAATGCTATGAATTATTTTGAGAAATTATTAAAATATGCATAATCTTGGAATATTTCTAATTCGAGTGATGACTCAAGGAACCAAATTTGGCAAGTCCTGTTTCAAAGCTAAGTTACATTGAATGAGAGTGAGGAGTTACATGCAAAAGTCGCCCAATTAACTTGAAAATTAGAGAATTTGAAAACTAAAAAGGTGAACGGGCTAATAATTGCTGCAACAATGAGAGGGTTTGCACTATCTCTAATATGATTGGGCATAAAACCGATGAATATCCTATGTTCCTGACCTTCAAAGAAATTATTTATGATCAAAATAATGTGAATGCGGTCATACAATATCTACAACCTCAACAAATAAAATCTCATAATAATTATGATGTCTCTCAAATCTATAATCCGAGTAATCCAAACCATCCAAATTTTAGTTGAAGAGGGGATAATTATATAGGACAAGGTCCTAATCCATTATATAAAAAATGAGGCTCGTTTTCATATCAGAATTAAATATACCAAGGCCAAGGTTACCAAACTGTTAACTTTTAATAAGCATATGAGATTTTATTCAATCTATCTAAGTTAAGCTAAGGACACATCAGTAGCTCAATCAGACTCTCATTAGAATGGATTTACTGAGATAAAAATCAATATAATTGGGATCCCAAATGATGTGATCAAGGGCTCTATTTATAGCCAATAGCCTAACTGACTCAGCTGAGTAAAGATACAGTGTATTGGCACAACATCACACACAATGGGTCACACATGCATATTCCTTGTGAGCTGAGCTGGGTTCACATATTCCTTGTACTTAGTTTTGCTCAGTTGTTGTCTGCAGCACATTCCTTGGGGAGCAGAAAGGATGGTTTTGCTAAATTTGTAGATGGAAGAATCTGTTGTAGAACATAAATGCCACTTGGTTTACTGAAAAGAGAGAGATGGTTTTCTGGAAACTCAGAGGTGGTTTTTGCACAGTCTTCATTTCCTGAATTTGCACTTGGCTTACCGGAAAGAGAGAGATGATTTTCCGGAAACTCAAAGGTAGCTGCTTGTAGAATTTGGACAGTCAGTGATGTCTCAAACAATTTTTCCCCTCAATGAGGTAGGAGTGAAACCAGGATCAAGTCTTGGAAGAAGAAGAAGAAGAAGAAGAGAAAATAGGATAGAAGGAAGGAGTACCAACGTTTGTTGGATCTGAGAACATGAGAAGGGGATTTTTAAGTTTTTTTTTTTTTTTGAAAACAAGGCAATCAACTCTCATTAGAATGGATTTGCTGAGATACAAATCAATATAATTGGGATCCCAAATGATGTGATCAAAAATGCATGGTAACCCAATATAGTATTTTCAGACCACACCACCACAACTCACTTATTAGTCCCCACATAAACAGAGTTTTAAAGATAATATTAAAAGGATGTTACATAGCTACGCCTAGGCTATAGGGGATCTTCAATCCCAATTTGCCAAGCTAATAATCAATTCTGGAACCCTAAAATAAGAGAATGGGTGATTTCCCTCTCAACCTCAACCCAACCCGAAAGGGATAAAATAATGTTGATGGAAGCCAATAACCAGGATATTATGAGGATGTCAAATCCATTACAACCCTCTGAAGTCGGATAGTGATTGGCAAGAGTATACATTCCTCTATCCTAATTCCGCAAGAGTGTACACAACCTCAAAGGCATAATGGAAAGGGCATTGTTGAGTCTAGTACTAATAAGATGGTGAGTGAGAGAGAGAACAGTAAGAAAAATGAAATTGAAGTGAAAAAAGGAGAATCGTCGAAGAGTGGCACTTGCCCATTTCTTGCTCTATATTCACAATGGTCGTGACCCCCTGTGAAAAATGATCATCAAACCAAAATTCTTGAAATGTTTAAGCAGGTAAATGTCAATATCCCATTGTTGTATAAAATTAAGCAAGTGTCGGCTTACGTGAAGTTCTTGATGGATCTTTGTAAGGCCCCAATCCGAGAAATAATACCCGAAATACGTTTATTTATTTAAAATATCATTTCTGGAATTTTTTGAGTTTTTTCAGAATTTATTTGGAGACTAATTTGGCACAAAAATGAATTTTGAGGTCCAAAATAGTAGGAATAATTAAATCATGGGTCAAATTGATGAAAATAGAAAGAGTGGGGCAAATCTGCAAAATTTGAAAATCGGCATGGGTTTAGTGTAGTTGATCGGCCACATCAGCCGACCTGTTGGCAGCTGGTCGGGCAGCCGGTCAGGCGGCTGTAGCAAAAGGGCAACCATTGGTTTGGGGGAGCCGGCAGCTCGGCAGTCTATGCGAGCATTTAATGCTGCATTTATGAGGTTCACCCACCTCCTTCAAGCTTATATAAGGAGAGCATTGGGCATTCATTTCAAACTACCAACCCTCCAGAAGCATTCATTACTCTCCCAAAATCCTTCCCCGTCCGGAATCCTTCCGATTAACCTTCGTTCAGTCAGGAAGTGCTCGATAAGTTTTTCCCAAGCAGTCTCCTCTTTAGATTCATCTCGGGCATCCCTTTGGCTAACCTCCAAGTGCTTAGCAATCCCTTGTCTAGAGAAGGCAAGTCCTTCCTTGTTCGGCAGATACTCCCTTCGGACCACCAGAGCTCATTTAAGTCAGACCTCTAGCACTCCAGCACTTCGGCCAAAAGGTACTCCCCTGAATTCATTTCTATGTCCTCCAGCACTATCACGTACTGTCTAGCATACCTATTCAATGGTTCGGCCACACAAAATTCAGCTCGGTAAGACTACTAAAGGTCCTTGTTGCACTTCATTATGCTCGGTATACCTTTGATTGTGTCATTTTCAGTTCGACAGAGCTTCATTCAGCTCGACCAAGTCCCGTTTTATATAACCATGTAAACAGAACGATGTCCTTGTTAAATGCCAACCTCTTCTATGGCTGGAGCACTTGTGCACGGCTGAAGCATGTCCGTCCTTTTGACCAGTAACCAGTTGTGATCATCCAAATCTGTTTCTGACCGGTCGACACTTGGCCACACTAGAATAAACTTGATTAATGTCCGGCAAATCACCCTTGTGTCCGGCATGCCTTTGAAAAATCTGGAACATATTAAATCAATTCGATAAAGCTTCTTTCTGCTCGGCAAACCCATTCTGGACACCTGTTCAATTAAAACGGTTATTCCTTACCACTCCGACAGTTAGAGAATTTCTACTCGGTAGTACACCAGTCCATTTGTTGAACACTCGAGCCATCTGTGCTCGGTTGAGCATCGAATTGAGCGGGAAATTGTCCCCAAACACTTGGTATCTTATTTCGACTTATTTCGAACCCTTAGCAATCCGGAACACTTAATTTCCACACTCCTATTATGCTCGGCTAGTTTCGAACAACGCCGCATAGAACATGGTATTCCCATTCAGCACTCGAAAGCCTCAATTCACTATTGGATCGATAGCCTTCTACTCGACTAGTCGGCAAAACCTTACAATAACTCATCGGTAGTGTCTTTCCTGCTTTGCAGCTCAGCACATGAACCCTTCGGTCCTAGAAGTCCTTTGGCTTGGATGGAGTCCGGCTAGTATGTGTTCCTCTAAAATGCCTTTCGGCCATGTTCGACCAAATGATCCTAGAGGTCATTCTGAATACACCAAAATGCCCTCTGGTCTGATTAAGGTAGTAAGCCTTGTTTTCCGACATGCCCTCCGGATAGGTTATTGGTCGGCCAATAGTCCTCCAGACATAAGGACTTCGGACAAAGAGCTTGACAACTTAGTTCAATAGTATTAAGGATTGACGTATCTTTAATTAAAATGGAAGGATAACTTGTGGAAAAAGATCGGGGCAAGAAAGTCAAACAAAATCAAGTGAATCTCTATATGCCCTTGTTACTCGTACAGTTTTTAAAAAGCATGCTAAACATTTGAGAAATGTATGTTCTATGCTACTGAGCATCCTACGATATTATGATTGTCTCTTAAACTGAAACAAAATGGCATGCACGATCTTTTTATTACCATGGATTAACAGCCCAGAAAGATGTTTTATGATTGAACGACATAAACTGTGACACGTTAAAACATCTCTCTGTAACTCAAAATTTATCACTTGCAGGCAAGGCCGGTATGGCATCCGATATGCGACCCGGTATACCGGTGTGCATACCGGTTGGTCGCAGAAAGTAGACTGTTAAAAATCTGCGATTACCACTTCGACTAAACCTCAAAAATTTCTTCTAATCTCGATCTAAACCTCCAAAATAAGTATCATAAAGTGTAGAAATCATCCATATACTAATTATACTCCAACCTAAGCCTCAAATACTCTCCCAAACAACACCAAATCAAGGATCTACAAGTAGATCTATGAATTTTTCCACAAAACGGATTTGATTAAGAACTCTTAATACATTACTAATTATGGGCGAAATTAATTAATTAAATACATGAAAGTGTTCATACTTACAAGATGAACAAGTTTGGAGAATACATCTTCCTACAATTCCTCCTCTAAGGCCTTCAATCCAAGCCAAGAACCCAAATCTCTCTCTTCCACCTCTCTAATCTCTCTCAAAGTATACTTAGAAAATGATAATGATTTTGATAACCACCTTCAACCCTAATCAGATTTAAAGGTCTAAAGACCTATTTTCCCTTGTCCTTTCCCCTCTTTTACCCTTATATGCCCTCACTTACTATTATACTTAAAGGTTTTAACATATAAGCTTATATATACCTAAAACCTTATTTTTAATTAACTAAAAATGCTCTCAAGTATTTACAAGTATTATTTCTTTTCTCCACTTCTTTTATAAATATTTAATGAGTCGATTAAATTTATTTTAATTTGAGACGGGTGTGACAACTTTCCCCTCCTTAAGAAATTTTCTCCCTCGAAAATGAAAATACATACCTGAGTCGAACAATTGTGGATATTTTGACTTCATGGCATCCTCTTCCTCCCATGTGGCCTCTTCCAAACCATGATGTCACCAAAGTACTTTTACCCAACGAACAATCTTGGAGCATAGAACTTGCTCCTTTTGATCAATAATTCTCATCGGCTCCTCCGCATACGACAAGTCCTCACGAATCTCTATCCCTTCGTTTTGTAACACATGTGAAGGATCGCCAATGTATTTGCGAAGAGAAGATACATGAAAAACATTATGTAAACGAGACAACTCTGTTGGTAAGGACAAATGATAGGCAGTAATGCTTACTCTCTCAACAATCTTATACGGCCCCACATACCTAGGTGCCAACTTTCCCTTGCCCTTGAACTGGATTACCCCTTCCAAGTAGAAACTCTAATGAACACCCGATCGCCCACCATAAACTCCAAATCTCTGCGATGGTTGTCAACAAAACTCTTCTGCCGACTCTGAACTATCCTCAGCCTCTCTCGAATCAATTTCACCCCATCTGCTAATTGTTGAATTAATTCTGGACCCCACAACTGGCGTTCCCTAACTTCACTCTAACAAATAGGCGTACGACAACGCCTTCCATACAATGCCTCATAAGGTGCCATACCAATGCTAGTTTGATAGCTATTATTATAAGTGAACTCTACCAAAGGAAGATAATCATCCCAACCCCTTCGGAAATCTAGAACACACCCATGCAACATATCCTCCAAAATCTGAATAGTTTTTTCTGACTGACCATCAGTTTGCGGATGGAAAGCCGTACTGAACTTCAATGAGGTTCCCAATGCATACTGCAAACTCTGCCAAAACCTCAACGTGAACTTAGGATCCCTGTCGCTCACAATCGACACCAGAACTCCTGCAATCTGATAATCTCATCAATATAAAAGCTTCGCATACCTCTTAGTGGTGTAGGTGACTCTCACTAGCAAAAAATGAGCCAATTTGGTCAACCTATCGACCATTACCATAATCGAATCAAAACCCCGACTAAAGCACGACAATCTCACAATAAAGTCTATGGTTACGTGCTCCCACTTCCATTCGGGTATCAGTAGGTTTTGAAGCAACCTTACAGGCCTTTGATGTTCTACTTTTATCCTTTGGCACGTTAAGCACTTGGACACAAACTCCGCAATATCCCTCTTCATACCCTTACACCAAAAATTCTCTCGCAAGTTCCTGTACAACTTGTTGCCACTCGGGTGCATGACATAAGCGAAACAATGAGCTTCCTCCAAAATACTATTTTTCAAATCAGAATTATCACGAACACACATTCTCTGCCCAAATATAAGCATACCATCATTACCAATTCTGAACTCACTCTTGACACCGTAAAGAATTTGTTGCCTCTTCTTTTTCAACATCTCATCCAAAACTTGCTCCTCTCGAATACGGTCCACAAAGGTCCGACGTACTAAAAAACGAGCCAATAATACATCTCCACTGCCAATCTCCAATTCCGCATTCAATTTCTTTACCTCGCAAAAATTTCGATTCTAGCACACTTTACACAAAATAGGTTGCCCGTCGATTTCTTACTCAATGCATCGGCCACTACATTGACCTTTTCCGGATGATAATGAATCAAACAATCATAATCTTTAATAAGCTCCATCCATCTCCGCTGTCTCAAATTCAGTTCTTTTTTTGTGAACAAATATTTGAGACTCTGGTGATCTGTGTAAATCTCACACTAAATACCATAGAGGTAATGATGACATTGCTTCAAAGCAAAGACTACTGCTGCCAATTCCAAGTCATGCATGGTATAATTCAATTCATTAGGCTTCAGTTGACGAGAAGCATAAGTAATAATTTTCCCTCTCTGCATCAACACACATCCCAGTCCACGCAATGACGCATCACTATAGATTACCAAATCATTGGTGCCTTCCAGAACTGTCAAGACCGGTGCAGATACCAACTTCCCTTTCAAGGCCCAAAAACTGCTCTCACATTCCTCCGACCATACAAACCTGACATTCTTCCAAATAAGCTTCGTCATAGGCAAATCAATCTCAGAGAAACCCCGAATGAAACGACGGTAGTACTCGGCTAACCCCAGAAAACTTCTGATCTCTGTCACACTAGTCGGTGCTGGCCAATTAACTACTACCTTAATCTTCTTAGGATCCACCCGAATGCCATCACTCGATATCACATGCCCCAAGAAAACCACACTTGCTGAATTTCCCATATAATTTCTTCTCCCTCAAAGTTTTCAGTACAATCCTCAAGTGATGTTCATGTTCCTCCTCATTACGAGAGTATACAAGAATATCATCAATAAAGACTACCACAAAAGAATCCAAGTATGGTTGGAAAACCCGATTTATCAAATCCATAAAAACGGCAGGAGCATTGGTAAGTCCAAAAGGCATGACCAGAAATTCAAAGTGAACGTACCTGCTACGAAAAGCTGTCTGCGGCACGTCACTATCTCTAATTTTCAATTGTTGGTACCCTGACCGCAAATCAATCTTCGAAAATATAGTTGCCTCTTGCAACTGATCAAACAAGTCATCAATCCTCGGTAAAGGGTACTTATTTTTAATTGTCACTCTATTCAACTGCCGATAGTCGATGCACATTCGCATAGACCCATCTTTCTTCCTCACAAAATGTACAGGTGCACCCCAAGGCGAAGAACTAGACTGAATAAACCCCTTCTCCAAGTACTCTCTCAACTGTACTTTCAGTTCATTCAACTCTGCTGGTGCCATTCTATATGGCGCAATAGAGATTGGACTCACCCCAGGCAACAATTCGACAGTGAACTCAATCTCTCTATCAGGGAAAATTCCTGGCAATTCATCCGGAAAAATATCTTTAAAATCCCTTACAACAGGAATATCTACAATGCTTAACCCTTCTTTCTGATCATCAATAATATAGGCCAAATAGCCTTGACATCCTTTGCTCAATAAAGTTCTAGCACAGACACAAGAGATAACGCAAGGTTTACCCACAATCTTCTCACCACAAATTTTCACTTCTTTCTCCCCCGGGATTCGAAATAGAACTTCCTTATTCATACAATTAATTAAAGCATGATGTGTCGACAAGAAATCCATCCCCAATATAACATCAAAGTCAATCATCGATGTGGTAGCCGGTTTTTGCCGAACGGGTCCTTCGGTTTCTAGTCCTCTGGATACGGTTGTCGGTTGCTGGCCGGTGGCTCGAGTGGTCCCTGCAAGTAAATAATGGATCCCCCTGCTTGGCTCCTGCAAAATAGTGTTTAGTGCCCGCCGGTCGGTTTTGACCAACGGGGCCTCCGATGCTTAAGTTAGTGTCTTTCTGTGGAGAAGGTAAAGCAAATAAGAGGAGGCTAGACGGTATCTGTGAGGCCCCGACCCGAATAATTAAATATTAATTAATTTATTTCACTTTTATCGGTTTTATTTGAAATTATTTTGAGGATAAAAAGGAGTAATATAAATAAATTTAGAATTTATAAAGTTGAAATAGGCTAAGGGCCCAAGCGAATAGATAAGAAAGGAAGAAGAAAAGGTGTCAAAGGCCCAAAGAAACTAGCCCCAAAGATGACCGGACCAGTCCAGTCCGAACCCTCCAGGCCGGACCAGACCAGGTCGGCCCAGCCGACCAGCCCAGCCTGGACCCGCACTGCAACCGGCTGCGCGGCAGCTCTGCCGCACGTCCCATCCGGACTGACGCCACCGCCTGACGCGATGGGACAACACAATCGCAGGTTGCAGACTGTCAGGCCAGGTGCTCAGACCTAACCTGGATGGGACAACTCCCTGCTCCGTTCGGCAGGAATAAGGTAAGGTCCAATCCGCAATTAATAATCCCAACTACCACCCCATACTCCTCTTAAACCCTATAAATACCACTCCTTTGGAGTATTCAAGCCCCACACCAGCATTTCATCCGGAGCACAAATTCTAGAAAGAGAGAGAGAGTCATTTCCGAACACTTAGCCGTTCGGCACAACTGTTCGGCCGAACCATAGCCGATCAGTCTTTGCTCTCCACACTTCTCCAGAAGCCTCCGGTTTACACCCTTGTTCGGCCAAGTCCTTGCCGACCAGTTCTTCTCCAGTCCTCAAAACAAACCTTCGGTTCACTGTTCCACACTTGTCTGTACCATCTCTCCCGAATAGCCTTCAGCTCGGCCAGACCTTTGCCGGACCAGGAGCTTTGCCCAGGTATATCCTTAGTCCTCCGGTTCGTTTACTTTTGCCCATATGTTCTATTCGGCCAGTCCCTTAAAGGACTTATAATCAGCTCGGCAGAACACCCTTGGCTCTGTCAGAGCTCTTTACCCTAAGCTTCATGTTCGGCACTAAGCCAAACAAGTCCGGATCCTCTTTAAAACCCTCCGACTGAACTTTACCTCAGCTCGGCACAAATGCCCAGACCCTTGTAGGACCTTGCTTAACCCTTATCATGCACTACTGACCTTCCATATGCCGAAGCCCCACTGCTCGGCAGAAAGGACGGTCCGCCATTTCTTATGCTTGCATTTTCCAGTTCGGCCAGGCACTATGTTGCTCGGACAAATTAGTCCAGTAGACCTGAAACCCCTGTATTAACCCATTCGACCGGCCAGAACACCCATTGCAGTCATTCCTGAACTACCATTGTTCGGCAGTAAGAAATGCTCACTGCTCGGCAGAACGGTATGATGAGACCCGGCCACTTAGGTCGGCCAAGCTTCAGCTTGATCGGCAAATATCCCAGAAACCCCTAATATGACCTTGCAAACCATTTCGACCAGTCGTTTGCCCGAACACTCGAATCCCCGCACAAACTTAGACCGACAGCCCTTCTGGCTGTTCGGCACTTTCTGCTCGGCCAGCTTTCAGCTCGGCAGAAGTCCTTTAACTCACCACCCGCTCGGCCCAGATTCTTCCAGCTCGGCAGAACTCTGCTCGGCCAAACCATTAGCCCGGAGCCATCTGCTCGGCAACACCCGTAGCTCGGCAATAGGACCTTTCGGTCCAGAATAACCTCAGACCAACCAGTGTTTTTCCCCCGAGCTAGGCCAGTCGGCCAATGTCCTTCGGACAGAAGGTCTGTTCGGCCTAAAGGCCCTTCAGCCGGATCAGTAGCTTATGTGGCAGATTTATTAAAGCTTAGAAGTAATGTTTAAGTCATCTTTTGGTAAATTCGAGGATTTAAAGTTAGCAAAAGCTCATTCCAAAACAAAGGTGAATCATTGTATTTTTTTTTCGTACAGTTTTATTAAACATGCTAAAACTTTTAAGAATGTACCTTTGTGCTACTAATCATTCACCCTATTATGTTGTTCTTTCAAACAAAAGAAAATAGCACGCACTCTTCTTTTAGTACCATGGATTGGCAAACAGGAAATGTTTCATGATTGAACGGCATGAACAGTGACACGGTAGCTCGCCGCCGGGGGGCGGAGTCAGAAACCAGCGAGGAGGGGGAAATAAGGGACCAATAGCCAGATTGATCACAGTGATGTCACGAATCTACGTCTTACGCTATCTGGGGTAGCTCCCCAGGGATTACTGGTGACCGTGAATAGAAGCATGATAAATCATGTCGGAATGTCAAAAGAATATGGAAATAAATATGCAAACAAAGGTAAACTATGCGCTGAAGGACGTTGAGAAGGCCATAGGTTTTACTTGGAAATTCACGTACAGGTTTTGGGCTATTAAGCCCCACATATTATGTTCAAAAGACAGCAAAGGTGATTTCGATAACGCATTGTTATCCATGGAAACTTGTAAATCTGGTATACTGTGATTTCACTCTAACTTTTATCTTATGCGTTTTCTAAAAACCCTTTTCAGGTACCGATGAAGAATAGCTTGGAGCGCAGTCCTTTATTGTACTCTTATCTTAATTTCTGTCTTGATGTACCCTTTTGTAAAGGCAATTTATAAGCCTTCCCATCTTTCGTTGTACTGTTATTGAACATTAATGAAAATCGTGCACACTGGGTTTTGTTCAGCGCTTCTGCTATATTATTGTTGTGAAATTCCTAAACTCGACATTAGTAGGCCTTTGCGAGCTTGCTCGTTGGCCGGTCATGGACCCCGTTTAGGGTTGGGTCGTGACAACAGTGGTATCAAAGCAAGAGTTTTCGGATTTCGAACAAACCCAGAAATAGGATCGAGGCACTCACTACGTTAGAAATATTCGTTAAATACTTAGAGATGCACTTATCAATATTTGTATGTATGTGTCTTAGCCATGTCTAGCAGCGGCAGTGATTACGCTACCAGCGACTTCTCTAGCAGTGATTGTAACATCCCCAAAATTTGAGAAACATTTTTTTTTCTTGAACTCCAATTTAAATACAAACATTGGGGTGTTAATAGTTGTAACAAAAGTAGTGCAGTAGAAGTTCTCATTACAATTCCTCATGATACAATAACAACTGAATGAAGTACAAAAGGAAATACAACTACTGAACTGAAAACTGAAAAGGGTAAAGGAGAAAGGTGAGGGTCCCACCCACCCTCGGG
>NMUG010002749.1:0-15578 GCA_002855965.1 Monotropa hypopitys
CTATTTCTATATGCAATAGTTCGTGCACCCCGTACACTATCACATAGAACTGCAACCCCATTCCAACATGCTGTCGAACTATAGCCCGACCTCAACATGTAATATGTTACCGAACCGCAGCCCAACTTCAACATATAAAGGGGCATCCCCATGGCCATATAGGCACCAATCATTATCCACCATATCTCATATACATATTGTATAAATCACTTTCCAAAATTCTTTCACAAAACATGCCCATAGGCTATAGTTTTTCTCAACTCTTTTTCTCAAAACATTTTCTCAAAACATTAGCCATAGGCTAAATACCAATAAAAACATACATATGCTATACACATGCAACATGTCATGCAACTTTCCATGAATTTATGCAATTACTACAAAATAAAGGAGCACAAGCATCTAAAAGTCATGATGCTACATCCCTACACTCACCAATACCGCTAATCAAGCTTTCTCCTTGCCTTTGTTCGTGGCTTCCGGATTGTCCACGAGATTCCCTGTCAAAATTATCCAACAATTTCATTCCACAATATATATGAATTAAACAAGAATTATAAGATTGAATTGCATGTTTGACAATAATAAATAGCCCTAATTATGGACAACTTACGATTACCCTACTCAAAATCCAACATGAAATCCCAATCCATTTGCATATGCTCTATGTTTACACATGAGATTGACTGCGAGTATAGGTATATATACCTCCATGACTCCACTCCTCACATCAATATTGGCATTGGCCGTAGGCAAAAATGAACACCCAGGATGACCGGTGTTTGCACTTTTAAGCAAGTACTCCCAAAAGGAAACACACGAAAGAGTGGACTAAGCAATTGCTGAACTACTATACAAACATATGTGTCAATTTCTCTTCCATTCTCTCTGATTCTCGATAAATTGGCTCAATTATATATTAATGAAATTATCAAGCTTCACGGAGCTCCAGTATCTATTGTATCAGATAGAGATCCTAGATTTACATCCAAATTTTGGCAGAGTCTACAACAAGCAATGGGAACGTCATTGAAATTCAGTAGTGCCTTTCATCCGCAAACCGACAGACAGTCAAAACGAACGATTCAACCCTTAGAAGACATGTTGTGAGCATGTGTGTTGGATTTTTTTGGCAATTGGGATGATTATCAGTGGCTGGGGGCATTAGGCGCCTGTGAATTTGTTGGGTTGCAGGTGTGGTCGTTACCCTATTTCTGTTTGGTTCTACTAGTGATTTGTGCAGAGGTGTGTTGTTGTTTGTTACTGTGGTTCAATCACTCAATTTTGTTTTGGATAGCTTGTCATTCAAAGGGGTTTCAATGATGTGCATCAAGGCAGTGTAGGCTGGCATATGGTTCTTCAAAGTGCGTAATTAAATTCCCGAACCTGATTTCTGATTTCACAGACCATTTTTTCCAAATAAAACTGGTGACTTGGCACACCGTAACTCTATGCCGAGTGGCGATTCTAAAAAATAGATTGTATATTACTTTGGCAATTACAAAACCATTATTAAATGTGAACATTTTAAAATCCGATAAGTCCAACAATCATTATCAATCTTTATTTTTCTATAAACGTCGCATTAAACCCTAAAATACAAAGTATGTCTCCGGAACGCGCCCCCAAACACCCGCAGGAGCGAAAATGGGAGGTGGAAGATTTTATCGGTGCGACATATAGGTTCCTAGACCCTAACCCGGTCTGCTCACCAAATCCAAATATGAACCAATGCTAACAGACCCTTCCTGCAACCATAGAAATAGTTAGAACTGCCCAGCATTGTCCTCCAGAATGGCACTCTGATGCCTAAGTCAGATGACTGTATATGAGAGAGAAAAGTAGCAGTGTAATAGCTCTGTAAACCAGAAGAATTCGAGAGCTTACCTTATATATCAATTATATATCGTAAATTATTTACTCCAAAACAATCTAAACATTTGCGACCTAAAATCAAACGATCCCATTTTTGCGATTTTGCAGAACTCGCGACCGGCGGCTCCACCGACAGATGGGCCAGTGCCACCAGTTATACTACCGGTGCTTGGCCCGGTCTAACTGCCAGTGTTCACAGAGATGTCACACTCTGAAAATTTTTATATATTTCCTTAGTATTTTTCTAATAATTAAATAAATTTTTATAATTTTCTTATTAAATTTATTAGAGATTTAATGAAAATAAAATCTTCCCGGAGTTTGGTTTTGAATTTGAAGAGGATTGGAACGCTCGGGAATGGGTTCGGGGTAAATTTTTAAGGTTCGGGTAATTGCCACGGTCGTCCGGCAATTACGTATTTCGATATCTATGCCACGCCTTTTCCTTTCCCTGGAGCGTCCGATAAAGATGGCAACTCCGATCCTAGCATTTAAACACTGTAATGCATAAGATGGCTATTTAACATGTACTTCTAAATTTTCTAACAAATTCTACGAATAGGATTTTCATAAGTTTTCTAAGGTTTTTTATTTGATATCCTTATAACTTTAGTAATTTAATCTTAGGGTGTTCTGATAAATTTCCCCCATATTTACTCTTAAATTGTTCTAAATGTTTTCAGATTACCCGGGACTCCTAAAGTTTGAGTCCAAAAACTAACTGCCCACTGTTCTGCCCACCTACAGCAGGACCGATGGATCCACCGGTCGCACCAGTGGTCGTGTCCTGCTTCCGGTCTGTGGCTGCGATTTCTCTCCGTATTTTCAAACTTTGATTTCTCTTCCAATACTCAACCAAATCTCTTCGAACAAAATTATGCAACATTCTAAGATCGAATACTAGGAATTACATAAGATTTGGCATGAAAATTACCTTGATTGGTTGTGTTTTGGTAAATTGGACGAGTTTTGCGAAAATGGGTTTTCTGCCTCATATGAGCTACTGTTCCTCTTCTTCCTTACGTATCAAAATCAATCTGATTCAACCTTTTGCAGCTGCATCTACCTCACTTACTCATACTCTCACACTCAATCTCTCAACCTCAAAAACGAATTCTCTCTCTCTCGATTTACTTGAGGATTGATGTTTCGGTTGTTTGAGAATTGGGTTTGATACAGAATATGTTTTGAATAACTCTAGACTTCCTTCGTTTGTGGCTACCTCTCCCACGAATTGGACACCTCACTACACAACACATCACCTTCATGCATATACTTACGTATTGAATAAGTATCGAACCCCTCGTGTCATTCCCTTCCTTTGACACACAGAACCAAATCCTAACTTTTCATCCTATATTGCCTTATTTCCCTTTGGTTTTCAATTCTTACACAAAATCCCCTAGGACTTATATTTTAATTGAAATTATTCTTCTATTAAATCATAATTTCATTATTTAAGCTCTAAAAAAATTACCGAAAAATTCTAGTAAATTTTATTTGATGTTTCCTAGCTTTTAAAATTATTTCGGATAAATTTACTTCATTCCATAATACTTTTAATAATTTTGATCCCCTTATTAAAACTTTAATTATCATTTAATTAATTCATATTTAAATGATTAAACCTATTTAATGCGAACAAGTTTCACATCTCCACTACATGCATCCGAGATTAGTGGAAGGAGTGTTGCAGGAGCTTAAATCTGGCAGTTGCAGCATCCACACGGGAGGAAGGTCACTTGTCCACAGAGCTATTTCACAGGGCTATTGGTGGCCGAAGTTGATGAAAGACGGGGAAGAAATTGTAAAAAGATATGATTGTCCAATTATTCGACAGCCTGTCGAAGAGCTCACTCCATTGACCAGTCCATGGCCCTTTGCTCAGTGGGTCTTGGACATCGTCGTCAAGCTCCCCACATCGCTTGGTGGGTTCAAATTCTTGATCACTGCGATGGACTACTTCTCCAAATGGATAGAGGCCGAACCTTTAATCACTATAGAAGACAAAGACGTAAAACGTTTGTATGGAAAAAACATAGTATCTCGCTTCGGCATCCTCTACGCCTTCATTTCTGACAACGACACTCAATTTGTGGGGGATGTTTTCACAAGCTTCTACGCCGAATATAGAATCAGATTCTACAACTCAGCCGCCCACTACCCCCAAGGCAACGAGCATGCCAAAGCTTTAAACAAGACAATTGGCAGCGCAATCAAGAGAAGACTCCAAGCGGCGAAAGGCAGATGGGCGAAGAGTTTCCCAGTGGCCTGTAGGCCTACCGAATGACTCCTCGGCACTCCACGGGACAAACCCGATTCTCACTATCCTTCGACATGAAAGCAGTCATACCATTGGAAGCCGGACTTCCAACTATCAGAATCGAAACATTTGATAAAGGTTCCAACAGTGCAGCAATAGGAAAAGACCTAGACTTGACCGAAGAACGACGAGATTCAGTTAGGATCAGGTTAGCGTTGTAACGACCTAAAATTTTAAATGTATATTTTTTTATAATCAACGAAGGTTGGGGTTCGATAGATGATAGTCTAGCGATTTGAAGTGGTGAGAATCTCCGGTTTTGAGTTGGTATGATTTTTGGACGTTCCGGCAATGTGACGAGGGAGTTCGAGGCCCATTACGACTCCGATGTTCTCTGAAAACTGAAATTTCGTATTCATGAAAGTTGTAGAAAATTTCATTAGGAATCCAACGCCACTTGAATCGTCGCAATCAGAGATCGGACGAAACCGTTATGCCCGATTTACCTCACAGCAGTTTGTCCCCTTGTTCAGCAGAGTTGGTTATCGATAACCAAGGATTTTGGGTTATCGATAACCCGATCTGTTCAAGCCAAAAATCCAAGAGTTTGGTTATCGATAACACGAAATTCATGTTATCGATAACCTAACTGGTCCATGGAAAACCCGAGAGTCTGGTTATCGATAACAAGAAATTTATGTTATCGATAACCCATTTTGCCCTTGTTCCGTGGTAAGGCCAGAGAGGCTGGTTATCGATAACCAAGCACCTGGTTATCGATAACAGGCCTGTTTCGTAGCAATTTTTGAAGGGAAAAACTGACTTTTTAGGGGGTCGTATATATATGTTTTTTTGTCCGAAAACACCATTTTCCCACTCCTCTCTCTCTCTCTCTACCGCCACACACTCTCTCTTTATATATTTCTCTCATCCCTCTCACTTCTCTCTAAAAATGCAAGGCCTTCCAAGCTTTGGATGGAGTTTCTCCAAGGAGAAACCATGTTCCCCTCACCAAGAGCTCTCCGGCAACCTCCATCACGAATCCATCCGGTAAGATTTGGGATTCCGGCCACCTTCCGATGTCGAGCAATGGAGTTTTACTCTTTACAAACATCGACGAGAGCTTCGAGATCTACGCAATGACGGGTTTGGATCGCGGTGGTGTGGAGGACGTTTTCCGGCGACTTCTCCGGCGACTCTTCCGGCGATGCTTCGGTGGGTAATTTCTTAATTATTATCAAGTATGTGGGTGTATGTGTAAGTAGGATTTGATTGCTATGATTTTTTGGGATACACGTTGCATATTTTTACCTAGAGTTAGTCTAGGAGGTTTGACTACGCCATTGATAGTCTTTAGTGTTGGCACGAGATGTTCTTGGGTTGATGGAAGTCCCTAGTATGTTACGCACACCATATGTTCGACAAAATTCCCGTGAGGGAAATGACTTGTATTTTTTGGTGACTTGTAGGTTAATTGGGGCCATTGGAGTTAGAGGCCGCCAAGTGTTCGATAAATTGCCCTTGTGAAATTTGGGTCGCATCTTGGAGGATTCGGTATCGTTGAATCATCGTAGGACTTATATGGGTGTGTGGGTGGTAATATGGTATCCTTATATGCATCGTAGATCCCTTGGAGTTCAATGCGCGCCAAGTGTTCGATAAAATGCTCATGTGAATCTAGGATCACGTTTGGGGTTGGTGTGACATTCGAATTTGTCGTAAGACATATATATGGAACGATTGGGTACGTCGAGTCTTGAGAATCACGATAGGTCCCTTGGAACCTAAGGGACACCATATGTTTAGTGATGTTGCCAATTGGGCATTAAAAGGGGAATTGGGTGTCTAAGCCCCTCCCTTCATGTTTCGATAGACTTGGGCATTACTTAACCCCGCTGTGGTTGAATGTTGGTCTTGAAACCCTTGGTTGTGGTTAAATGATCTTAGTGGTTGTCTCCCTTGGATTGGCCAAGGTGGAGCTAGTGATTCAAGAACTAAGTAAGTAGTTCAACGTAACCAACGAACGTCAAATATGGAGGATGTGCCCCACAAGGGCTACTCGTACTAAGTCGTGAATCTATTATATTGGGAAACTTGTAATGAACGGGAATGGGATCGAGTAGATTGATGTGAAATGATGTGGTTTGATAGCCTCGGTTTGACATGGTAATAACGATATGAGAAAATGAAACAAAATCGTTTAACGACATTGAATCATAGGGTATCGTGGCCCTCCCAATGAGTTGGGGAATGCCGGAGTGTTTGGCAGGAATAGGTTGCGGCCGTACTTCCCTGGATGGTCGCACCATCCACGACATTATGCACAACGGAAATATACATATGGTGGACTTCCCCGGTGGTCGCGCCACCACATTGAGCATAATGGGGGCGTAGCGTAGCCCTCCCAACGAGTTGGGGAAGAACGAGGGGAAAGGATAGTGTGCCGACTACCACTATGCCAGACCCAACCCAATATGTGATGAATTGCGAAAACATAAGGAATGAAAAATTGGGATAACTTGGATGGGTCTTGGTTAGATGCCTCTACGGAGTATTCATTGTGAAAAATTGGGATAACTTGGATGAGTCTTGGTTAGATGCCTCCACGGAGTATCCATTGTAAAAAATTGGGATAACTTGGATGGGTCTTGGTTAGATGCCTCCACGGAGTATCCATGTTGCAAAAGGTGAAAATTTCCTAATGTGAAAGTAAATGAAGAAATTCCAATATCACCATAGTATGGGCTATGGAGGGTGAATCCGAAACGAGAAAGTTGGAAATGAAGAGATGGAAAGAAATGAAAAGAAGATCACAAATATCCAACATGTTATGTGAATCAAATATTTGGCCGACGATGGCACTTTACCTTGGAATGCTTTGATTAGGATTTCCCTTACTTGTTACATCTTGCGATGAGGTACGAACGCGAGCATACCTAAGTGTTAGATAACGGAGAATGAATACTCATGTTGTCTAGTAGAGGACTCTTGATTAGTGGTCCCTTGGGTTACTTACCTCACTCTTCACTTACACTTTGGGTTCGTTACTGTTTGTACGTTTACTTGTGGACACATAGGCATGTACCGCATGTGCATGCTTGGTAGTAGTTAGGGGTTTTCTCACTGAGCCGTGGTTTGCTCAGATCCTCTTTCTTTTCCTTTTTCTAGTCTGTGTTACAGGACTAGTTGGCCTTGGAGTGGAGTCAGCTGCTGGATTTTCTTGAGTTAAGCAGGGCAGTTCTAGCTGCAGCTTGTACCCTTCACCTTAGCCTCAGCTGGGCTTGTTCAGTACTTTTGTTGTGGGTTGTACTTTTACCTTTGTATTGTTGTTTCAGTTTCAGTTCAGTTGTACTTGTACCTGACTTTTCAGTACTTCAGTTGTAGCCGGTTCCGACATTGTACTTCACTTACGCTTTGCACCTCATGTTGTATCATGTATGTAATGAGAATTCAATTGAATGGATCTGAATGTCAAGTATTGATCTCCCCAGTTGTGTATTTAAATTGTTTTAAAAAAAATGGTTTGAAAATCCGGGGCGTGACAACTTGGTATCAGAGCTTTCGGTTCGAATACCTTATAGCCGTGGGAAGACACTTAGTCTCCATGGATTATCTTGGTCATTACATTGTTCTTTGATCAGGTTTGTGTGCTTGATGTGCTCTATCACGTCATGGCCTTATATCCTTGAGGTACCTTTCTTGTTTGTCTCCTTCCGTGAATGTTGAGTTGTTCCTTCCTTCGGAAGTAGAGTGTTGTTCTCTTGTGGCAAGTCTCGTTGCCTTGCGGTATTAGTATGCTCTTGTGTCCTCTCTCTTGGTGATTTCGATGCATCTTTTGTGGTTGTTATTGGGTTTTAGTCTCCTCTATGCTTCTAGAGTTGAGTTGGTGGTTCGTCGTAAGATGAGATTTGTAGAAGTGTTTGAGGATTATTATTGTGGTCGTTCCTCGTTTTGCCGTTAGTAAGGCAAAATTTGTGTTTGGTAGGCACACTAAATTGAAATTTTTGCGACCTTGGCTTTGGTTTGGTGATTAGTGATATTTCTTGGAGCCCTTTTGTTTCAAAGTTGGTTGTTCTTCCATGATTGAGGTATTAACACTCGCATAGTGTTGGTAAAATGTGCCTTAGGGTTCATCCGAGTATGTGCTTTCTTTTCTAATTCGGTAGAAATCTTGAGGCGTTACCGAGATTTCCTAGTGTTTTTCTTTAAGGGGTATGACCCGTCGGTCATATCTCCTTGCGAGATTGAATTATTTGTGCCCGTATGGGATTCCGTATTGAGAAAGAACTCAGTGATGTTGTTTGGAAATCTTTGCGTTGTTCCTTGCCCCATTGGTCGGGAGGTGGAGACTTGATTGTTGTGGCATGTTGCTTTAGCCCTTCATCTGTGAATTTGAGATGTAGGTTGGCATTAGTTTCGTCGTCGGTGTTTTCCCTTATCTAATCCGTTGATTGTATACTTGTACTCATTCTTACCTAGTAGTTTGGAGAGGAAAAAGTTTGGCTTTAGCATCATGGTATATTTAGTCTCTTGTGACTTGGTTATCGACGGTGTTGAAATTCCCTATTGGAATCTCTTAAGTTTGGGAGAATTGACTATTTTTTTGTTGTTAGGGCATGAGTTCCCTTGAGGCTATTGGGGTTTAGGCATATCGATCCGTTTGAGTTTAAGTCTTTCCATAGTCTTGTGAAGAACCTTGAGGTGTCGCTAAAATTTTTGGGATAGTTCTCTTTAAGGGGTATGACCCATTGGTCATAAATTTTTGCTAAGATCACCTTGGTTTCGGTTGGTTGTAAATCTAAGTTGAGGTGTTAGAGTTGCCTTAGGCTAACCGTTGGCTTGAGGTGTGATTCGGGACGCTTTGTTCTCTGGCTGGATGACCTTTTGGAATCCTATATTCGGTGGTTGTGCGTTGGCCTTAGATGTGTTTGTGCTCGACGACCTAGTCGATTGAGGAGAGTGTATGTGCGCGCCGTGATCATCATCGCAATTTCTCGTTAGATGATCCGATTGAGGTCAACTCTTGGCCTATTAAGATTCGTAAGATCCTCCATACTTTCAAAACTGTTAGTATCGGCATCAGAGCAGCGCAGTGGAAGCGTGGTGGGGTACGATTTGCGATGGCTTGAAGAAATATTCCTATAACCTCGAAATAACCTTTGGAGAAGAAATTCTTTCCCTACTCCTTTCTGTGTGACGTTACGAAAATGGTTCGAGCAGTAGTCTTGGTTAGCATGTTGGTTTCCCAACCTACTTCCCGATTTTGAATCTCGTACCTGGGCCACTCGGTTTGTAGGGTTCTAAGTGTATAACGATGAATTCGGCTTACAAATCTTACTTTTCGCCTTTGTTCGTGAGTTGACGAGATCATAGATCAACGTTCCTCCGGTTGGTGTTCTTGGGCATTGGATCGATGTTCCCTCTTGTTTCCGTTGCCTTTGTTATGCTTGTCTTGTGACTAGTTATGAAGTTTGTTGACTTTGGATAGCTTCCATCCGAGTCGTGTTCCGTTCAAATGTAAGTTGTAGGACTCGTTGATTCTTGGATGACATATCTTTGGCTCGCATCTTGCTTGATGCATGTGGTGGAATCTTTCACGTTTTTGTGGAAGATTATTTAAATTGCATTCCAAATCGTGGATCACCCATGTGGCGTGTTGTCTTGTTCTGATCATCTAGTGGGTGACGTTTGTTAAATTGTCTCACTTTGACTCCGGTGGAAATTTTCTTTTTTGAAGGGCTATATTCTTGGTTGATTATTTTTTTTATCGTCGTGGTGTTCTTGATCGGAATGTGATTGTTCCCTTCTCGGTTGCGAGATCTTAGTTGAATAAGAGGCTTCCGTTATCCGTGGTTACGATGGTGCATTGGACATTACTTGATCGTTGGTTAGACGTGCGTGGACCAAGGAAATGCGTGTTCGATTGACCGTGGGAAAGTTGGGAACGAATTCATATTGTGGTCTAGACTTGGTGTGAGTTTAGTGTCATGCCATGTTGTTTGGGCTTGACACTTGCACATTTTGGCGTGCGTGGGTGCGTGAGTAATTTTTGTTATGTGATATATGTTTGACGTGGTGGATTGGTTTGAGAAGAGCTACTGGCCGGGGCATCTCAAAGCAAATCACCAAGGTCATACGGTTACCACTCTAGGATGTGTGTGTTTGGCGTGGTGTGTTCTTTGGCTCAAGAGTTTGGAGCATATTTGTGTATTGCATTTATTCCGGTTGGTTCGTGGGTATTTGTGCGATAACGTATCCTCACTAGTTATAATTCGCTAAGCATTCGTGCTAACGGTCTTAAGGCATGTCGGCGTGTCCTCAGCGTGTCCTCGGCGTGTCCCTTCCATGTCGGCGTGTCCACACCTTATCAAGAGTTGTCCCTTTTATATTATTGTGTGGAACGTGGGTTTTCTCAAGTTAGGTGTTCCTTGGTTGTAAAGCATGCCCTTGCATCGAAGCTATCGCGGACGAATCGTAGGATGTCGAAGCAAAGTTGTACTTTTGCTTGACCGAGTGTTCGAACCACCGTATCAAATCCATGCGTTTTGGTTGAATTCACTCCCACTCTTATTGTTATCTTACTCTTAGGAAGTTTTTTTGTGAAGGCATGTTTTGATTTCGATTTGATTGTTGGGAAGTGACTACGTTGGACTCTTTAGTCGGTGACATGGTTTTCATCCCCTCTTCTTTCTTACTTAATTTCGGGGATGAAATTCTTTTAAGGGGTATGAGATGTAACGACCTAGAATTTTAAATGTAAATTTTTTTATTAAAACATATATTTTTTAAGGTTGGGGTTCGATAGATGATAGTCTAGCGATTTGAAGTGGTGAGGATCTCCGGTTTTGAGTTGGTATGATTTTTGGTCGTTCCGGCAATGTGCCGAGGGAGTTCGAGGCCCATTACGACTCCAATGTTCTCTGAAAACTGAAATTTAGTATTCATGAAAGTTGTAGAGAATTTCATTAGGAATCCAACGCCACTTGAATCGTCGCAATCGGAGATCGGAAGAAACAGTTATGCCCGATTTACCTCGCAGCAGTTTGTCCCCTTGTTCAGCAGAGTTGGTTATCGATAACCAAGGATTTTGGGTTATCGATAACCCGATTTGTTCAAGACAAAAATCCGAGAGTTTGGTTATCGATAACACGAAATTCATGTTATCGATAACCTAACTGGTCAATGGAAAACCCGAGAGTCTGGTTATTGATAACAAGAAATTTATGTTATCGATAACCCATTTTGCCCTTGTTCCGTGGTAAGGCCAGAGAGGCTGGTTATCGATAACCAAGCTCCTGGTTATCGATAACAGGCCTGTTTCGCAGCAATTTTTGAAGGGAAAAACTGACTTTTTAGGGGGGCGTATATATATATTTTTTTGTCCGAAAACACCATTTTCCCACTTCTCTCTCTCTCTCTACCGCCACACTCTCTCTATATATATTTCTCTCATCCCTCTCACTTCTCTCTAAAAATGCAAGGCCTTACAAGCTTTGGATGGAGTTTCTCCAAGGAGAAACCTTGTTCCCCTCACCAAGAGCTCTCCTGCAACCTCCATCACGAATCCATCCGGCAAGATTTGGGATTCTGGCCACCTTCCGACATCGAGCAATGGAGTTTTACTCTTTACAAACATCGATGAGAGCTTCGAGATCTACGCAATGACGGGTTTGGATCGCGGTGGTACGGAGGACGTTTTCTGGCGACTTCTCCGGCGACTTCTCCGGCGACTTCTCCGACGACTCTTTCGGCGATGCTTCGGTGGGTAAATTCTTAATTATTATCAAGTATGTGGGTGTGTGTAAGTAGGATTTGATTGCTATGATTTTTTGGGATACACATTGCATATTTTTATCTAGAGTTAGTCTAGGAGGTTTGACTACGCCATTGATAGTCTTTAGTGTTGGCACGAGATGTTCTTGGGTTGATGGAAGTCCCTAGTATGTTACGCACACCATATGTTCGACAAAATTCCCATGAGGGAAACGACTTGTATTTTTGTGTGACTTGTAGGTTAATTGGGGCCATTAGAGTTAGAGGCCACCAAGTGTTCGATAAATTGCCCTTGTGAAATTTGGGTTGCGTCTTGGAGGATTTGGTATCGTTGAATCATCGTAGGACTTATATGGGTGTGTGGGTGGTAATATGGTATCCTTATATGCATCGTAGGTCCCTTGGAGTTCAATGCGCACCAAGTGTTCGATAAAATGCTCATGTGAATCTAGGATCACGTTTGGGGTTGGTGTGACATTCGAATTTGTCGTAAGACATATATATGGAACGATTGGGTACGTCGAGTCTTGAGAATCACGATAGGTCCCTTGGAACCTAAGGGACACCATATGTTTAGTGATGTTGCCAATTGGGCATTGAAAGGGGAATTGGGTGTCTAAGTCTCTCCCTTCATGTTTCGATAGACTTGGGCATTACTTAACCCCGTTGTGGTTGAATGTTGGTCTTGAAACCCTTGGTTGTGGTTAAATGATCTTGGTGGTTGTCTCCCTTGGATTGACCAAGGTGGAGCTAGTGATTCAAGAACTAAGTAAGTAGTTCAACGTAACCAACGAACGTCAAATATGGAGGATGTGCCCCACGAGGGCTACTCGTACTAAGTCGTGAATCTATTATATAGGGAAACTTGTAATGAACGGAAATGGGATCGAGTAGATTGATGTGGAATGATGTGGTTTGATAGCCTCGGTTTGACATGGTAATAACGATATGAGAAAATGAAACAAAATCGTTTAACAACATTGAATCATAGGGTATTGTGGCCCTCCCAATGAGTTGGGGAATGCCGAAGTATTTGGCGGGAATAGGTTGCGGCCGTACTTCCCTAGATGGTCGCACCATCTACGACATTATGCACAACGGGAATAGATAGATGTTGGACTTCCCCGGTGGTCGCGCCACCACGTGGAGCATAATGGGGGCGTAGCGTAGCCCTCCCAACGAGTTGGGGAAGAACGAGGGGAAAGGATAGTGTGCCGACTACCACTATGCCGGACCCAACCCAATATGTGATGAATTGCAAAAACATAAGGAATGAAAAATTGGGATAACTTGGATGGGTCTTGGTTAGATGCCTCCACGGAGTATCCATTGTGAAAAATTGGGATAACTTGGATGGGTCTTGGTTAGATGCCTCCACGGAGTATCCATTGTAAAAAATTGGGATAACTTGGATGGGTCTTGGTTAGATGCCTCCACAGAGTATCCATGTTGCAAAAGGTGAAAATTTCCTAATGTGAAAGTAAATGAAGAAATTCCAATATCTCCATAGTATGGGCTATGGAGGGTGAATCCGAAATGAGAAAGTTGGAAATGAAGAGATGGAAAGAAATGAAAAGAAGATCACAAATATCTAACATGTTATGTGAATCAAATATTTGGCCGACGATGGCACTTTACCTTGGAATGGCTTGATTAGGATTTCCCTTACTTGTTGCATCTTGCGATGAGGTACGAAACGTGAGCATACCTAAGTGTTAGATAACGGAGAATGAATACTTATGTTGTCTAGTAGAGGACTCTTGATTAGTGGTCCCTTGGATTACTTACCTCACTCTTCACTTACACTTTGGGTTCGTTACTGTTTGTACGTTTACTTGTGGACACATAGGCACGCACCGCATGTGCATGCTTGGTAGTAGTTAGGGGTTTTCTCACTGAGCCGTGGTTTGCTCAGACCCTCTTTCTTTTCCTTTTTCTAGTCTGTGTTGTAGGACTAGCTGGCCTTGGAGTGGAGTCAGCTGCTGGATTTTCTTGAGTTAAGCAGGGCAGTTCTAGCTGCAGCTTGCACCCTTCACCTCATCCTCAGCTGGGCTTGTTCAGTACTTTTGTTGTGGGTTGTACTTTTACCTTTGTATTATTGTTTCAGTTTCAGTTCAGTTGTACTTGTACCTGACTTTTCAGTACTTCAGTTGTAGCCGGTTCTGGCATTGTACTTCACTTCCGCTTTGCACCTCATGTTGTATCATGTATGTAATGAGAATTCAACTAAATGGATCTGAATGTCAAGTATTGATCTCCCCAGCTGTGTATTTAAATTATTAAAAAAAGGTTTGAAAATCCGGGGCGTGACAAGCGTCATACCAACAAGGAGTGGTAAGGAATTTCTCTCAAACGGTTCGGCCCAGAGCTTTCAAGACAGGGAACAAGAAGAAAAGCAATGACGGCAAGCTTGGTCCTAACTGGGAAGGGCCGTACAGAGTGACCGTCCAGGCAGGTACTGGGGTTTATAGACTCAAAGGATTGGATGGCATATCGATACTAAGACCATAGAACGCAACCAATATGAGAAGATATTATCACTGAGCAAATTGTACTATGGCCTAGGGCCCTTGCTTATCAATGAAATGGTTTTGCAAATTTTCATCTTGAAAAATTTGTATTTTTCTCTTCGGTGGTATTTCTGAAGCATTATAGTTGTCATTCATCTATAAAACATGCAAGCACTTGTTCGGTGGTATTTCTGAAGCAGCACAGTTGCCATTCATTTATAAAACCTGCAAGCAACTATTCGGTGGTATTTCCGAAGCAACACAATTGTCGTTCATCTATAAAACATGCAAGCAACTGTTCGGTGGTGTTTCCGAAGCATTACAGTTATCGTTCATTTATAAAACGTGCAAGCAGTTGTTTGATGGTATTTCCAAAGCAATACAGTTGTCGTTCATCTATAAAACGTGCAAGCAGTTGTTTAGTAATATTGCTGAAGCAACATAGTTGTCATTCATTTATAAAACGTGTAAGCAACTATTCGGTGGTATTACCAAAGCAAAGACAAAATCGTTGCTCAGTCTTCTTCAACTAATAACAGAAGTATGAAAATCCGACAGATCCATAATCCAGGGACCAAAGTTCCAATCATCAGAAACTCATCCTCGGTTAAGGGGAGAGGGATAGTACAAAATAGTTGAAAACAACAAAAAGGCCGAAACAAAAATGTTACTAAATTTCAAAAGTATTCACAAGAAGAAAGGTCTGGACACAAGTCGGTCCAGACCAAAAAATACAGCGATAAAGAAAAAAGAAGACAATCAGGCTCAGGGCACATGAGGATCGGTAGCATCAGGATCGGCCTCAGCATCTTCAGAAGTTGATGGTCTGCTAAGCCGAGCCCCACCCATGCAAGAAGTAGATGGAGGGATGGTATCGACTGACTCGACATCATCCTTCTGAAGAAAAAGTAGAAACAGCAAGAGAGAAATGTAAAACAAGGAGCTTTTTGATTTTCCCGGTCAAAAGTGCTACAACTGATTACAAAAGACCTACTTATAGTCCAGTCTTTAACTGACTTAAATAATTGACTTAAATGCCAGCTGGCTATAGCTAATTCCCACTCAAATAAGAAAATTAACCGACATAACAGCCAATTGCCAACTGGACAGAAAAATGAAATAAGAAAAAATAAAAGAACAAAGTTCTTTTACCAAAA